>WURT03176056.1:0-10366 GCA_009936505.3 Holothuria glaberrima | reverse complement strand
ATATATCAATATATATATATATATATCAATATATATATATATATACATATATATATATATATAAACTCTAAATCGTTTATCTGAATGATATTGGTGAAACCCTTCCATACAGAAAGGCATTATAGAGTATGTACTTTCCTTGAAGATGACACGTACTACTTCAACTCAAACATATGAGCAACCCCAAATTTTCAAACAGAATCTATAGAAATGCGGGCATTTTTTTTTCTTAACAGGCTCAGAGATGCGGGCAAAAATCCTTGTTTCTCCCCCCCCCCCCCTTCAAATGAGAAAGTCCCATATATTAATGATTGTAAAACAGACTTCGAAAACAAGTATCGCTTGTCTGCATCCATAACCAAACTAGAATTTGCAATCGTCGGTAGAGTGGGCAAATTGTAGCGATGAAGTTAAATTCCTGGGCAAATTCGTTCCACGACCATTCACCCACCCTCCAAATGTGGATTTTGAGGGATCGGTTTTTAATTCCAAGTGTAAAAGAGGAACTTAAATTCCAATTGGCCTGCTTTTCTTTTGCCCATTTGGCATGTGTTATAGTATTGTTCAGTTAAATTGTAAAGAAAATGCATGACGAAGCATCACCAGTTAGTAGTCCTTTTAACTGTGACCTTCATTTGGAAATCTCAGGGGGGGGCAATAGCCCCCCAGTTTACGGCCCTGGCATTTGTTTGTGATCGGGAGGCAGGACCCCACTGCTTATATTTATGTTATCACTGGGGGCAGCAATGTACTCTTAAATTTTCCATCCATTCAGTTTGTTTTTGCTCTGGCCTTTGGTGGTGGTAAATGTATGGACATCTCAAGGTTAACACTAATTTTTCCCGTCCTATATTTTAAGGCTGTAAGGGAGTAAAATAACACTGAGATGTAAAACTCATACCTTTTCATGGTTCAGTAATAATTTCAAAACTACCGATAAAATTTGAGGGACCTTTTCCATATCTAAGAGTGGTGGCGAATGAAAGTATGTGTACCGTCCCCCCCCCCCCCCCTCCTCCCAAGTGAACCTTTGTTTGGCGTCCTTTCCACCTTACTGGTGCACCACACATGATGGGCAAAGAACTGTAGTAACAAATTTGTTTCACAGTCAGTTCTTGTAATCTGGGGATTTGGGGATGCAATTTCTTTTAATATATATTTCTATCGATATGCAACTATTCACAATTCTACTGGACACGAGGATGCGGTAGAGGCAGAGTTGAATTCTTAATCGCAATTTCCTGCAGACCCAACCGCCCCCTCGTGCACAGATTGTCGAAAGTAGGTGCAAGTTTTTACTAATTGGTTACCGGAGTTCCTAAGAAAGCTGGCAGAGTACGGTTCATTAATGATCTTTCATTATATTTCAAGTCGTTCTCTTCATCACTTGAAATGACTTCAATTGGATGGCTTTGCTGCTGCGTGAAACAGAAGAAGACAAGAAACAATTGTTACATAAAGTTTTGTATTGTAGAATGCAATAACGATTTTACTGTTTGAACGTGCAAAGTCCTAAATGTTCCTTAAAATTTGCAAAATTTACTAAGGTTCCTCCTCTCCCTCTCAGCCGAGAAACGGCCTCCTACGCTTGTGCAAAGAACTGCTCGAATAAAATACTTTCCTCCAAAAATTCTTATCTTGCTCCTAATGCATTCCCCAAAGGCTGCCATTTCACATCAGTAACATTTAATATGGGAATCTGTTTTGAATCATGCCAAGAATTCACAACTTTACTTTTTGGGGATACTTACTCACAATGTTGCAAGTGCATTATGGGACTGGTAAAAATATTTGTTATTGAAAAGAACCATTAACATCCCATACTCCAAACAATAAATTTAGCATTTTTGGGGGTAACCAGGAGGAAAGACCCCACTATTTGTATTATGCTATTACTGGGTAGCAGCAATATATACTCTCAAATTTCCCATCCATACGTTGTCTTTGCTCTGGCCTTGGTGTTGGTAAATGCGTGGACACCTAAAGGTAAACACTTATTCCCGTCTTACACGTTTTTACATGTAAAAGCTGTAAGGGAGGTGAAATAACACCAGATTACAGGAACTTGTAAAACTCATCCCCCTCTCTTAGTCCAGTAATAATTGTGAAACTACTGATAAGATTTGAACGATGGTTTTCATATCTAAAAATGGTGACGAATGAAAGAATGGGTACTGTCCACTCCCCCCACCCCAATGAACCTTCGTTTGGCGTCCTTTCCATCATACTGGCACACCACGCATGATAGACAAGGAACTGGTAGTGACAAATTTGTGTTTCACAGTCATTTCTTGCAATCTGGGAAGTTGGGGATACAGAATGTATATTTCTATTGATATGCAACTATTCACAGCTCTATTGGGCACGAGATTGCAATAGAGGCAGAGTTGATTCTAAAATTGTAATTTCCTGCAAATCCATGAGTAAATACCTCATGGTGTGCAAATTGTCGAAGTAAGTGTGCAAGTGTCTACTGATTGATTACCGGAGTTCCGACGAAAGCTGGCAGAGTGCGGATTGTTGATGATCTTCTATTATCTTCCGAGTCCGAGTCCGAGTCCGAGTCACTCTCCTCATCACTTGAAATGACTTCAATTGGAGTGTTTTGCTGCTTTGTTAGACAGAGAGAAAAAGAAACATAATTGTTACATAAAGTTTTGTATTGTAGAATGCAATAACGATTTCACTGTTTGAATATGCAAAGTCTTAAAAGAAGGGTCGAAGCTCAAGTCCAATTTTGATTTGTTAGAGGGGTAGTTATTCTAAGCAATCTGGTAAAATTTCTATTTGAATCCGATGTGTGATTCTCAAGATATCAGCAGTTAAAGTTGTCACATTTTCAATACAAAGTGAACTTAAAGCAAGCACATATGATGTCATAGCCTCGAATGAGCAGGCTTTTGTTTTACTTTAATCTTTACAACCAATTTTCTCTTTCCGAATTACATGTTATCAGAATGTGATTGGATGAGGGGCATGGGAAAATTATAAAATTCACATTTCCCTGTGAGGAGGTCCTATTCCAATTATGGTCAACTAAACAAAGGAAACAAAGCATTCCTTATCAATGTGAGGAAGTGATATTACCCCTGCTTGCCTCAAGCTCATTTTGGGTCACAAACGTAGTAACTTCATTTGCTGATATCTCGAGTAATGCATGTCCGATGTGAATGGAAGTTACACCAAATTGCATAAATTTAGTTCCTCTTTCACATATGAAAATTAAATTTTTGCTTAAACCCTTCCTTTAAATGTTCCGTTAAAGTGGTGGAATGTACTAAGGTCCCCCTCCCCCTCTCAGTCGAGAAACAGCTTTCTACACCTGTGCAAAGAACTGCATGAGTTAAATACATTCCTCAAAAAATTCTTCTCTTACTCCTGATGCATCATTCCCCAAAGGCTGTCATTCAACATCAGTAACATTTAAGATGGGAACCAGCTTTGAATCAGGCCAGAAATTAGCAAATTTAGTTTTTCTCTACCCATTTTATCCTTACTGAAATGAGAGTAATAGTTTTGTAGGCATACCTAGTCTTGGTCCAGACGTTATTACACTTTTCCCTGGTAGGAAACAAAATTCGTTAAATTGTGTCATTTGCGGGGAAATTTTGCTTCAGAAACACTACCACTGCGACGGTGGCACAGAACGTTAGGGACACTAAAGGTATAGGGTTCAGTGGACCTTAACATTTTCATACATCACTGAACCCCATAAAGTTAGTGTACCTAACGTTCTGTGCCAATGTCACCCTCGAAATAACAGAGCGCTCAGGATTTCTGAAGAATAAAGAGAGGGCGCACCTACGATAGTCGAGAACGTTGTACCACCTAGTACCAGAGTCTTGACCAAGACTAGGTCATACCCGGCGTAGACGACGCAAAACGACACCGAACCGAAACCAACCAAAACCGAATACGTTTCGCGAATGTTGGAGATCTCAAACCGACAAGTGGGAGGTCATTTCGGTCCCCGCTGTTATGGCTGTTTCTAACCAACCCGAGAAAGACAAGAAAAGCGACGATTCAATTGAAGTAGATTTTCGTGCCTTTTCAAAGGCACAATTACCATCCTTACCATACTAAAATGCCAAGATCGTATGGATTATAGTTTCTTTGTACTGGGGTAAACGCTGCAAAAAAATCCATACAAAGTCCCATATAATTTGTCAATAGTTTTTGTACTCATTTAATTTGCATAACTAGAGAAAACTACAGTTGTAGTTCATGAAAATCTCTCCCGGTTTTTTTCGGGTTCGTCTTGGGTGGTCTGAGAGTTTTGTTGGTGTGGGTGACTTTAACCGTCCGGCGGACGTATAGTACTCCTGCACCTACATTGGCTGCACTCGTAATACCAGAGTATGTACACCAAAAGAGGAGTAAATATTCGACACCTGTTATATGGGTGGCTTGGCTACCTCCCCCCCCCACCCCAAACCGATGCCAGTTTGATCTATGCGGGTCTCAGTAAAATGCTCCGTCGGTCTTGGGTGGCCCTGATTGTTTCCAAACCGGCCCTTGGGTGGTCTGCACATCACAAACCAGACCACACATTTCTTTGTTATGATAGTTGTAAGTGGACAGAGACCTTTTATGCAGATATCGCCAAGAGTTTAAAGTTTAGGCCTTCTCATGAAGTTATATTACCACTATGGTTCTATATCATTCCATGGAGGGACGGGGGAGCACTTTTTCCAGAAATTTGGAAATAGCGAGTATGTTGCCGGAAAATTGCAAGGGGGAAGAGGCAGCCTCTACTCCTGTTTACTTACATAGATGCATGCAGATTCATCGTCATCAAACGGGTCAGAATCTTCATCACCAGATGATATTTCTTCCACTGGTTCTAATTCCTTCACCATCTTCTTATAGTTGTCAGGAAGATTCCCCACTTTGCATTTCAAAACGTTATGTGCGAAATTTGCAAGAATTGGCCATGCAGTACCGCCCGTGGCTCCGTGTTCTCTAAGAAAGTGCGTCTTGAGCGCACTTTTTCTCCTCCACGTGCGCAGTAAACCAGGCTTTGCCCCATCGACTCCGTAGTATTCAAATAGTTTATATGTGCATATAGGACAATGGAAGTGCTTTTTTATTGTGTTAAAACAATTTCTTGAGCAAAATTTAATCAATAGACGCTTGCGTCCTACTTTTATGAACACATCTTGGCGAGTTCCTTTCCTACCATCATCCCAGGTTCCAAACATATAGGGTAAGTCTTCATTCAAAACAAGATCTCCATTAGAAGTACAGTACATTGGTTTTGAATATTTCTTCCAAGACATCTCTTCAGTTTGCTCTCAGAGACACTGCAACTTAAAAAAAAACAAATTTTTACGTTTAATGCAATATAAGATCACGAGGGCACTCATTTTTATTCCACTGTAATTTTACATTGTGTATAGGTCCATGTTCAGAAAAAAAAATGCTGAAGGGTGGCAATATATTTTATAACATAGGCGTAAGAAGCTGTTCTGGGCTGGGGGAGGGGGCTGAACAATGTTTCGGACCGAATCCCCTTTGGAAGAGTTTTGAATATTTGAGGTCCTTGGGTGCAATTTGGTGCTATATATTGGACAAATCTTCAGGAAAATTACTGCAAATTTCTGACAACATTTCAGAGGTAACAAATAAGGGGTTTTATGTTTGAATTGAAGGTTGCGGAAGCATACATCTACGACGCCACATTTTTGAGTGAGGGCTTCAACCCCCTTCCCAGCCCCCAGCTTCCTGTGCTTATGCTCCTCTATACATGGAAATGTCACACCTGCCTATTGAATGTAAAATGCATTTAAAACTTCTTATTGACCATTTTACAGGACCAGTGCTATTTTTGCACGTATAGTATAAATAAACATTAGCTACATATGCAAATTTGTGACGTAGAAAGAGGGACACAGTGAGATGTGCTTTATGTTATCCTTGTTTTGTTGACCTTCATTCCGAAGACAGTTGTAATGGTGGCTGCCAAGAGGCGTTTATTTTGGAAGTAGCTATTTACAACTTAGCTCACATTAAAAACCAAACTAAAAAATAACTGGTAAGTCATTAGCAGATAATTTATATAGGATTGTCAAAAGAAATTCAGACCCTCTTCACTAACACTCCACATCATTTTTGCATAACAAACGAGTTATCTCAGAAATGGTCAAACTTTGAAGACTTACATCTTGAAAACGGTAAAAGATATTCAAATAATTCCATCACATGACTCTATCAACTGTATAAGGTTTAAATACACAGTACCATGACGGGATAACCTTGGGGGTATACCGTATTTTACCAAATTTTACACGGTACGCTACTCCCCAAATAGTGGTAGCTCTCCTCTTGAAATGTATTATGTTGTATCCCTCCCTCTCCCCCACCTTTCTTTAACCCTGAAGAGAGATTATAACCTGGCTCCATACACCCCTTCCCATTCTCTCTATTGTAATTACTGACCTTATTCTGTCTGAGAAAAAGTTCCGGAATACAACCGCTATTACATTAGTGCTATATATATATATATATATATATATATATATATGTATATTGAAAGGCAATGACTCAAGGGTACCACAAGACAGTTTTACAGCACTGCTTCGTTTCGTAAGAGCCCAGTTTAGTAATTACCTCTATCTTCAGAAGCCTGACGGGCTTCTGAAGTAAATGAAGAGCCTAATAGTATACATTTAAGATGGTTGAGGTCATGATCAGGTAAGTTATAATGCTGTCCCACCGTAAAACCCCGGGTATTGTCCCGGATGTTCTGTTTATGATTATTAAACCGAAGGCGGAATTTAGAGCCGGTTTTACCCACATAATTACCGCTATCACATTGTGTGCAAACCAACAGGTAGACAACATTAGAACTGTCACATGTCAGAGGTGGGGGTATGATTTTGCTTGTAGTACCCGGGGGAGTGTAAAGAGCATCGCTAATGATGTGCTTGCATATCTGACAGCGTGGTTTGTTGCAAGTGCGGTTGCCATGGGAAGCCTAGAAGAGGTAAGCAAAGATCGTAGGTTGGGGGGGGGGAAGTCGCCTGGCGCTGACGGGAGGATCACAAAATAAATCCCGTATGCTGGGATCATGCCGTAGGTACATAAAGTCCTTGACAATTTTAACACCTCCCCAGGACAATGATCAATGAAACCACGCATCCCTTCTATTGAAAATTACTAGATACGCCCCTGCTATGCGTATTGGAAAGTTTGTGCTTTAAAGTGCAATTTCTTCCAATTTTGGACTTCAGATTTCTCCTAAACTGGCAACTCATGTATGCATGATAGACGGAGAACTGTTTTTATTGTTATTTGCTGCAATTTATTGCGTTTGCGTTTCTAACGTACTAGAGACCGACGTACATTATTATAGACGCAAAGCTGGCAATCCATCTGTTCATGCAAGCTAGAACAAGAATCGGAGGCCGTGGCAGGGCGTATCACGAAAATATGCGTAACCACAGAAGAGAGGTGAGGACCCCCTTCCCCCACCCCCCCCACCCCATCGTACGCCAAGGATGTGAAGGTGCAGAACAACAAATTTCCAATGTAGCCTCCAACTTGCCAACGGACCTAAGCATGTATTCGTGAAGAACTCTCCAGTAGCGCATATGAAAATACCTATTTTCTATATCTATTGCCTATATCAAACTCACGCATCCCTAACAACTGCCTGATTCAATGAAACGGTATCTACACAAAGAGATTTAAAAATGACTTCTACATCTAAACAAAACCCAAGCAAAGAACATAAACGAGACTGGAGAAAATATGCGGTATTGCGTGAGTGAGAAACATTATTCCCTTTGTCTCTCGCTACGCGAAGCCTGCCAGCCGAAAGGCTAGTGACGTTTACTGTTGTTGTTATGGTCAAATGTCCACCCCGAATGTTGCTGTGAACCGGTGGTAAACAATAAGACAACGAACAACAGGTAACTACAGACCAGCGTGCGTGTACTCGACGTACAGAGACATGTGGGATATATTTCTCAAACCTAAACCAAGAAGCGAAAGGCTACCGTCATGCATAGTGGGTAAAAAGAAGTCGCCTCTATTTAAAAAGTAATGTTTTCTTGAAGAGATGACAAAGCTTTCAAAACAAAACTATAGTCTAATTCGAAGATTGTGTACAAAAATGTCCCAAACTATCGATAAAATACGATATTAACTAAAAGAGAAACGTTCCTCCCTTTGCCTTTCGCTACGCGAAGCCTGCCAGCCGAAAGGCTAGTGACGTTTCCTGTTGCTGTTATGGTCAAATGTCCACCCCGAATGTTGCTGTGAACCGGTGGTGAACAATAAGACAACGAACAACAGGTAACTACAAACCAGCGTGCGTGTACGTGTCGTACAAAGGCATGTGGGAGGGAAATCGTTCTCAGACCTATGCCCTGACAAGTTTGTCTAGCGGTCAACATTTGTCTGAATGCAAACGTTAAACATGAACCACTTGAGGGAACCACAATCACCGTTTTATGATTCTACAAAGCCCCCCTTAACAAAGTCGCCCCTTACAAACTCGCCCTCTGACAAAGTCACCCCTTGAGAGTTTATAAGGGCCTACCTTAACTTCGGCCCCAAAAAGCCATTTACATAACGCCTAGTTTTAGACTACTAGTTCATTTTGAGATTGAACAAGGCTTAGCAATAAAGAGTATTTTAGATGTAGGTTTTCGTTCTACTCATACATAGGTCCTACAGGCTACAGTGACAATGCTGAAAACAGCTGGCTATGTGGATCATAAATCAAATACGTAATCATACATTGGGTAATGTGATAATTATGAATGTATGGTGCCAGTACAGTACGTACATGAATATGTTTTACATCTCCGCACGTACACGCATAGCACACGATCTAAGCCTAGGCCTGCTGGTACTAAATTATTGTATATGTGGCAAACCACTAATTATTGCCCCCATTGACTTACACACTAAATCAAGCTACTTCCCCGCCCCTTATATCCATGTAGAAGTTTTGGGGCGACTTTGTAGGAGGCTTTAAGACACTAGCGACGTACAATTACGTAGGCCTTTAGGCGTAGATCGTTTGTTATGCGTATACGTACGGAGATGTAAAACGTACATATGTACGTACTGTACAGGTACCGTACTATCATAATTATTACATTACCTACTGTATGATTACGTACTCGCGCATTTGATATGATCCACATTCAGCAGCTGTAAGCCTCATATGCTATGCTGTAAATCTGATTTATGATCCTTCCATTTTACAGGGTGACTTTCAAAACAAATGGGTTGAAAAAACATAGTCATGCATATGAAAAATTCAATTTTCTTTTTTGTTAAATGTTTACACAATGACAAATGGCATTGGCAACTTGAAAAATGAAGTGAGCCGAGACGGTGATCCGGTGGTTTGTACGATTTTTACATGTTTTTAAAGAGTGCCACTACATATCAATTTGAACAAAATTTCAGTGGAAGGTTCCCCACGGGTATGTAGGCATTCGTCAA
Organism: Holothuria glaberrima; assembly: GCA_009936505.3. NCBI lineage: Eukaryota > Metazoa > Echinodermata > Holothuroidea > Aspidochirotida > Holothuriidae > Holothuria > Holothuria glaberrima. The sequence continues at coordinate 904 of WURT03176056.1, read as the reverse complement.
TTATCACTTAGTTAAGGATCGACTTTGTCGGGGCGCCTTTGTTAAGGGGTGAGTTTTAAAGGGCGACTTTGTTAAGGTGCGACTTTTTTGGCCGAGGGGCGACTTTTTAGGGGGCGACTTTGGGAGAGGCGAGTTTGTTAGGGGAGATTTGACTAGCAACCTAGCAGGCCAATCTAGTCCCTTTAGCAAAGTCGCCCCTGACAAAGTCGCCCTCTTGGTCAACAAAGTCGCCCTTTCAAACTCGCCTCTTGTCAAAATCGCCCCCACATAGTCTCCCCTCCACAAAGTCACCCCTTCATTTCAATAGAGTCGCCCTTATTAGAAAGTGTTACAAAACATCCTCCAATGATAAATGATATGTGACGAGCATGGTTCACTAGCGCGACTTACATGGCAATAACTAGTAGGCCTAGGCCAAGAACGGCTGCTATATCATACGGAGATGTAAAGGGAATACAAACGTACGTACACTCAGTGGCGTAGGATTTCTCTCAAGGGGGGCCATGCAGTATGTTGAGTGATCGCCGGCCTGGGGAGGGGTGTAAGGGTAGGAGGTGTCCTCCACATATGCTGCCTTTTTAAGTAAAATTTGTGTTACAAAATTTGCGTGTTTTTAGGAACTAAAAAAAGAGCATTAGTGATTGCAGGCCTGGGGGAGGAGTGTCCCCCCTCGATTTTGAATTTTTTTTAAAAAAAATTAGGTGTCTTTACATGCAATCTGGTGCCACATATGCTGCCTTTTTAAGTAAAATTTGTGTTACAAAATCTGCGTATTTTTAGGAACTCAAAAAAATTGGCATCAGTGAGGGGGGCCATAGGGAAACAATCCCTCCCCTCTGAAAATTTTTGAAAAATTAGGTGTCCTTACATGCAATCTGGTGCCACATATGCTACCTTTTGAAGT
>WURT03176034.1:0-10366 GCA_009936505.3 Holothuria glaberrima | reverse complement strand
TAAAGGAATAACAAAAGAAATACAGACACTGTGCAACACTCCACATCATATTTTTGCATAGCTAATGAACAATTCCCGCAAATGGTCAGAAGAGAAACACAACCAAACAAATGGTTGAAGAGAAACATCTTAAGAAAGGTAAAAGATATTCAAATAATTCCACAAAAGAAGTTTTGTTTTCAACTCCATTTTCCACAGAAAGATGTGTTTGATTTCCATAGTAAAGTCGTATAGCGCATTACTACATGGTCAAGTGGTTAGAGCATTTGACTTGCAGCTGGAATGTCGGGGGTCCGAATCCTGGCCGGGTCATACCAAAGACTAAAAATGGAACCTACTGCCATTGTGCTTGGTGCTCAGCATAAGCAGTGGTGTAGGAAAAACAAACCAGTGAGCTACAACTGGAAAAAAGGCCATGGCCAGCCTGACTGAAACCATTTGGTTACAAACTGAGCTGTAAAACCTCATCCAACTATAAACTATAGCACATTTAGTTAGATGAGGTTTTACAGCTCAGTTTCTAACACATTGAAAATGTCTAGCACATATAAAATCACATATTTGATTTAAAATGTGAAGTCAAAGTTGAAGAAATGTAATGCATTAAGTCGCATCCTTATCCACTAAGAGCTTAAAGGTGTGTGAACATGTTGATGTCACACCTGTCTGTAGGATGTAAAAAGCATTAAAAACATTTAAAACAGTCAAAATTCCCATCAAAACCCATTGAATATTGACGACTGTAGAAAACAATTTTGTTTAAATTGCACTCGCATCATGAATAAACATGAGCCATGTGTATGCAAATTTGTGACATGGAAAGAGGTACTCATGAGATGTGTCTAATAGATGTAATAATCCATTGTTTGTTTGTCCTTCTTTCTAAGGACATGTACAGCCCATGATTTACAGTGTTTTTGGTTTCAAGGAAAAGAGAAACCTACCGTATAACATGCAGTCATGATGGCTGCATGTTGTATGTATTTGGGTGAGTATGTATTTGGGTGAGTATGTGTACTTAAGAGCTTTGCACATTAATACAATATCTCAAGAAGGGGGAACGTGGTTTGTTGTAATAATTGGTATATGGATGTCCCATAGTGAGAGGAAAACCATGAGTAACATTTTAGGTGGTGGTCAAATTTCATCAGGGGTCACCAGAGGTCAAACACGAAAAAAGTTGGTAATATGATATCTCAATATATGAAGCATACATATTTGTCCAACTTACCCTGTAGGTGCATTGGAGGGAGAGAAAGATTCATAGTTTTTTTGCTGAGGTCAAACATCATCTGAGGTTATTGGCAGTGAAAATTCCAAGGAGTAGCAGAATATAAGGAAATAGCAGAATGTAAAATACTACAAAATGAATCTGTTGAAAGAAACATGGCATTTGCGAACCAGCTTGACAACTAAGAACAGTATTCTCATTAGTGTTCGACCGATCATCTGTTAGATAATCGGCATCAGGCCGATTATCGCACAATCGGTAAATAATCGGACAAGCATCTTCTCATCATATTGATTTCTCTCATATAGAAAAAAAATAGAAAACCTGTTCAAACATCTGGTGCTTTACTGTGGAATAGACTTAGCCCTAATATTAAGAAAATAACCTCTCTAAAAACATTCGTTAACCATGTGAAGACTAACTCAGTAAATAGACTGGGGCTTTTTACTCCACTCTTAGGTTTATGTTTATCCTGAAAATGTGCTTTCAATTCTTTTGTTTTCTTTTCTTTCTTTGTAAAGGCTCTTTCACTCTTTCTTTCATTTCCTTCTCTTCTCATCTGTCCGTTGTTTGTTTTCTTTTTCCATTTCTTTCGTAGATTTTCTGGAGGATCTGCTTTGTATAAGCTTTGCTTTGCTTTGCTTCCTTCAGATCTCCCATGCTTTTCTGTAGTAATTGCTATTTAATAAAAATTTGATTTGTGTGTGAGTCGTGAAAAGTGAAAATAAGTGGAACAAAACAACACAACACAACAGGAAACAAGAATCTCGAACTCTTTTTGTGTAGATAGATAGTTTATTGTCCATTCGAAATATGGAAAATCCCTTTCCGCCGACAATACAACATAAAAAAACACATATACAAACATTATAAGAATAGGATGATTGCACACGTAAAATGTAAAAGTTCAAACATGAAAATGTGCAAATAAAATGGTAGATGGATATTAAAAATGGATGATAACAGGATGTGGCTAGCATTTGGCGTTAGAGTTGAAGCGATGTATGGCCTCTGGAAGGGAAGTGGCAGAATCTAGATGTTCTAGTGACAGGCACCTGGAGTCGTATGCCAGACTTGTTGTAGCAAATGAGGTCATGAAAGGCGTGAGTGGAATCTCTCATTTTACTGGAGAGCTTTTTACTTAAGGTTTGCTCATACAAGCAGTTGAGAGTGGTAGTCCAATACGACGTTTTAGCCATTCTATATCACAAGATATGATGTATGCTTTTGATACTTTGCATCGTAGATGCATTTTATGAAGAGGAAGAATGCTTATTGTTTTTGGTGGGGTTCAAAGTTCATCTGGGATCAGTGGAGGTCAAACATTATAAACTTTATGAACATTGTATATCAAGATATACTTTGTTTATCTGGCTTGTAGATGCATCATATAAAGAGGAAGTACCCTGTAATTTTTGCTGGGGATGCAACATCATCTGAGGTCACCATTGGACAAACGATGAAAACCTGTTAGCAGGAACATTTCAAGATAGCAAACGTGGGTAGTTTTCATACTGAGTATATGTAGATGCATTACATTGGGAGTAGAAGTAAAGTGTTCTTCTTTTATGTAGGTCAAAGGTCATCAAAGGTAATTCGAGGTCAAAGGCTTAGAAAATCAAGGTATTTCTTGTGTGAAAGCATGGGGACTTTTTATGCATGATATACTGAATGTGGTATTGAATACAACAATCTTGTCATTGTTGTTGATTTTGTGGGTGAAATGTCGTTTGAGGTCACCAGACATCAAATCTGAATAGTGAATACCTTGTAAACATAGCTCAAGGTAGGAGTATTTCTTATCCCCCTTATGATTGATGTGTCACATTGAGCACAGTACATGTTCATTGTGGGAGCTTCTCTAGTTTTTGGTGAAATGAAATGAATTTACCAAAATCTCAATGCATATTTCCATATCTGGTTTGTTGTGCTTGCAATCGACTTGTAGGCCAGTGATGCAGCTCCTACCAACTGACCTGTGCCCCTGCTCTTTCCTTGCAGAAACCCTAATGGTGGAAATGAGGGGAAAGATGTGTACATGCAGTTAGGGAGTGGATATGGTCTAGTAGGATATACAGTAAACCCTGGAAAAGGTGTTACCTACTTGCACAGTACAGTTCAGTGTAAACATTAGTCATACAGTATATACATATTGGGAGAGACCAAATGAGTCAATACTTGTATTGAAGAAAGTTTTCAAGTTGAATGTATGAAACAAATACTGTGCAGTACAGTTTTCATGGTCTTTACAACTGAATGGTAACAATAAATAGTATTTTAAAAGGCCTTCAAAACAACAGAAATGGTTTCTGGAAAATTTCCCCCAGTCAATTCCTACCCCTGACAATTCGCCCAAGACAATTCCTACTTGGGCAATTCCCACCCCAGAGGTTATGATGCAAGGTACATCTGTAGTTCGTAATATTATGTAATTCTGTCATTACTTGTCTCCCATACTATTAGTCATAGGCACAGGAAGCAGGGGGCTAAAGCCTCCCCAGTAAAAAATTTGGGGGGGGGTGGGGTTAGGAAGTAGCGGAAGTATGCTTCCATACCCCTCAATTCAAGGGTGAATACCCCATATTTTTTCCTTCTGTATTCATTGTCAAAAATTTTAGGTAGTTCTCCTTAAAAATTGTCCTATTTGTTGCAGCAAATTTCATCTAAGGATCCTCAATATCCAAAATCTGAGGGAGACTCCCTCCCCTTCTATACAGCAAGCTCCTGCTAGAATGTTAGTCTGAAACTAACTTCAGCCTCCCAATGGAGAACAGCTTCGTCTACCTATGCTGCTATCTAAATTACACCTTACAAGTGTCAGGAATCAAACATTGATCTAACTTAAACTCTGTGCATTCTGTGTGGTCTATGCAAGAGAAGGGGGGGGGGACAAAGGCTGGAATGGGGAAGGTGGGAGAGGGGGTAGATGTGATTACGTAAGTCTATTTCGCTCCTCACTTACCTCCTATCAACATATATACCATTATTGCCTGCAATAACTGTCTAGCAAAAAACTAATAGCACTGCTGTAACCCCAACCATTAGAGGGCGCCTACAACCCTAAGAAGTCATGCATTTTTGCCTCATCGAGTTCAACACGTTTGAAAGTTGTCGGGTGAAAAACTTTGTTATTTTTCATCCTGTGAAGTTTTTCTTCATGAATCCTTCATTTTCAAGGACAGTGAAGACGTCTCATCGTCCTCCTCTACCAGAATCATAAGTATACTCTTCTCGTTAGGTCTTTTTTGGGCCTCTTTTTTGCCCACGTCACTATCGAGGATTTTTGCCTTTCTATCAGCACGTGGATGCATAGTGTGTGATATTAGTAAAAAGAGTGATTATATTATACAACCTTGTAGTAGCCATGGGGATATTCAAGTGAGCAATTCACCATCTCTCTCCCCCTCCCCTCAGGAAAGAAGAAAAATTGTGGTCATGTTTACCACCAAGTTTCCCAGATACAATATCACTATAATAGACACTCATTATAGCCTAGGCTTAAACCATGCCCTCAAAACCGGAGCTTGTGTGCTATATTGTTCTGGTGTCAGAAGGTTTAAAAATAAAGGTATTAAAGACAGAAAGTGATGAGTAAGTACTGCAAAAGGTGAACCATTTTTTTTTTCATCTCTTTCACCAGAGAACCAGGCATTTGGGAGAAGGGGAGGGGGTCAGAGACCCATTGAGGCTCGTTCAAAAAAATAGGACTTTTTGCTTCAAAATCACTTTCTGGTACATTTTGTACCTTTGAAAGCTATGAAAAAATGGATGACACCACTACAGTAGGCCTCGACAAATCCCCCTCCTGACAGTCCGGGGCAAGAAAAAATCACTTAGGCTAGTGCACTCCTAAGTATTGTGTCCCAGTGGGCAAGAACTGCAGGGAAGTCTTCCCCACAAATGACTTCAAAGTCTGTTTGGAAGATTTAAACTAGGCAAGTAAATACTCATGGGGGCAAGTAGATTTAGAGAACAGCTGCCATATGGACAAGTAATGAAAAATGAATTTGTGGAAGCCTGGACACTGCAGTTATTGTGATGTCAATGCATGGGATACTGAAGGAAGACATCTACAAACAACTGATAAATAATTTGATGAAGTTCCCCTTTCAAATACTACCCTTTGTAGCTTTTACATGTACGGCAGTTCCCCTTTGGAAAACTACAGATTTTATTTTCACACTAATTGGTAATTGTCAACAAATTTGTCATTGGAAAATTACTGAAGCATGTCACATGCAAAGTATTTCTATCTAAAGTGGAATTACCAGATATTGGTGCTGTAAGTTGTGAATATCTCTCACTTCACACGTGTGACACCAACACAGGTATGCAAGGTCTATACCAGATAAATATTGATCTCATCACTTTTTCTGGGCTTGTTTGACCTCCTGTATAGGAACTGAAAATCATTTGCAGAAAAAGTAGTTTGTTAGAGTGGCTTCATAGGACATTGTGGCTAGGATTACCGAGCAAATACAGTATTGTAATTAGATGCCAGTACCAAATAAGTGAATCTAGAAAATTCAGAAATGAGTGAGTGTTTCAAATGGATCTGATTTCAGTCTGGTCCTGAAAATTGCTGTATAAATCTGCATTTGGCTCTAGACAGCTTGATATTTCATTGCCTATAAGTATACCAACTCATGTCTTCGATTTTAAACACTCCTTGATTTTTCCACTCTATCAGACTTGAGGCAATTACTATATAGTGGTGATGTCAAGGAGTGTATGAGAACCGTGTGCCGTGGAGCTCATGTGAACATGCATCCCTGCATATGAAATTCTCTTTCCTTTGCTTTGCACACATCAAATAGTTGGTTTATGATATACGTCTTATCTCAATTCTCTTATAATGGTAACACTAAAAGCCATGTTATATTCCTTCCTATCCAGCTACCTTTCTTCCTCAAAGTGATATTAGGCACTAGTTAATTACCTGTTTGAAGTGTAGTAAAAGTTCCATATTAGGCTGAACTTGACTACAGATTTAGTACATGGGGGTACTTAAAACTGAAGTTAAAAGTTGTGCTGTTATGGCTTTAAGTTTAGTATATATACAGAAATCTAAGGGATTTCCCCTGGGCCCCACTAGAAGCTGTATGGTAAGCCATTGGATGCCACATTAATTTGTTGAACAGACCAAAGTGGGAAATCTTATCCATGTACAGGTCTGGCATTGCAGTACCCATCAGTACAGTGGTACAAGGAGGCACTTACCTCCCTGTTCATTTTGTCATGCCCTTCTCTGTTTCCTCAAGTGAGATTTGAGATGACCAAGTTGTAAAGTTCAGACACATCATTACAAGCATCTTGACATGAGGACATGCAGTCCTTCCAAGTCATTGAATCTGAAGAAATTAAAATTTAGAGCAACTATTTGGTCGTTTCTCTCATCCCCCACTTCTCACAGTATCAAGATAGATATAAAGCAATACAGACTTAAAAGTTTATTGTAAGTTTGTGTGTTAGAGTTGTTTTCATACTAAGTGTCATATATTGCAGGTAGAAGGGTTAGGTAGCTTTTAAATATATATACTGTACAATTTCCATACTAAATTATAGACTTAATTATGTGTATTAGACAGTGTCAGCCTTTTGTGATGGTTAAGTATCGAAGATTTCCAAGGACATTCAGAAAACAAACATTTTCAAATTCTTGGTATTGGCCTTTTAAGTAACACACACAAGTGCAGATGGAATCGTTCATTTACCTTTTACAAGTTATGCATAATCTTGTCAATATGCAGGAATTTGAGGGGGGGGGGCGCAAAATCTAAAGAGACGGGCACCTGACCCACAAAAATGTTGGAGTCACCCCAGCATATTGCTTATCCCCCATCATGATAGCGTTGAGTGGGGCATAAGGGTCTAACTCTTTTGAAATTGCCTAAAGTGCAAGCCTCATATCTGACTAAGAATATGCAATGTACATTGCCCTCCTTGCTTCCTGTTTACTAGATGCAACTTTTCCTGCAGACCTGTCAGAGTCAGTACCATGGAAGGGAGTCCTGCAGGACACCTTTATGGTATCCTCACCTTCTTTTGCCACCCAGTAGGCATCACACACTTATTATCTTAGGAAAGTTGTTTCTTATATTATGTGTTTTTGGTTCGATGAAAGAGAAACCTTTGCAGTCATAATGGTGTGTGTGCGTGTGTGTATGTTTGTGACACTTAGCTCGTTAACACGATATCTCAAGAAGGGAAACTTTGACAGTTCTCATACTTGGTATATGGGTGCCCCATATTGAGAGGGAGATCCCTATTGTTTTTGGTGGAGGTCAAAGGTCATTTGAGGTCAACGGGTCAAACTCTTAAAATCTTGTTAACACAATATCTTAAGATAGGAAGCATGGATAATCTCCATGTACTTAATACATGGATGCATTGCATCAAGAGGAAGAACTGTATTGTTTTGGTGGAGGTCAAAAGTCACCAGGGGTCATCAGAGGTCAAGCTCTGAAAACCTTGTTAACACGATATCTTCACACAGACAGCATGGAAACTAGTCTTTCTTGTTATGAAGATGTACTATATTTAGAGGAAGATCCCTATTGATTTTGGTGAAGGTCAAAGGTCATCTGAGGTCACCAGAGCTCAAAGTCTGAAAATATTGTTATCATGATATCTCAAGGAGGGAAACTTCGACAGTACTCATACTTAGTACGTGGGTGCCTCATATTGAGAGAAAGATTCCTCTAGACTTTGGTGGAGGTCAAAGATCATCTGAGGTCACCCCAAGGTCAAACTGTGAAAACCTTGTTAACACAATATCTCAAGATAGGAAGCATGGATGACCTTCATGTTTACCATGTGGATGCATTGTATCAAAAGGAAGGACTGTATCACTTTTGGTGGAGGTCAAAGCTCATCAGGGGTCATGGGAGGTCAAAGTCTAGAAACCTTGTTAACATGATTTGTCCAGGTAGGAAGCTTGGAAACTGGTCATAAAGATGTATTATATTCAGAGGAAGATCCCTATCAATTTTGGTGGGGTCGGACATCTTCTGAGGTCACCAGAGGTCAAAATCTGAAAATATTGTTAACATGATATCTCAAGAAGGGAAACACTGACAGTACTCATACTTAGTATATGGATGCCTCATATTGTGAGGATGATCCCTGTGGATTTTGTTGGAGGTCAAAGGTTATCTGAGGTCACCAGAGGTCAGAGTCTGAAAGCATTGTTAACACTTTCTCAGGTGACTGACTGCATGTTCAAGTGGTTAGAGCATCCGACTTGCAGCTGGAAGGTCGGGGGTTTGAATCCTGGTGGGGTCATACCAAAGACTTTAAAAATGAAACGTACTGCCATTGTGCATTGTGTATATAATGTAGAGAAAGTGTTGTATCATTTTTAAAGAGGTTCAAAGGTCATCTGAGGTTACTGGAGGGTAAACTCTGAAAAGCTTGTAAACAATTTTTCTACGAAAGAAAGCATGTACTTTCCATACTCTGCCATGTAAATGGCTAACTGCATAACATTGAGTGAAAGTGCCCTACTGTATTTGGTAGTGTGGTAGTAGTCAAAGGTCATCTGAGGTAGCTGAAGGTCAACATTTAAAGAACTTTCATTAAAAGGATATTTTAAGATTTGAAACTCAAAGGAATGTTTATGCATTATATTTATTTATCATAATGCTGTTGATGTTGTTGTGTTCAGTGAAAAGTCATTTCAGTTTACCAGAGATCAAAGTCTGAAAAAAAAAACATGTCAGCATTATATTCCAAGGTAGATATCATAGCAACTTCACATACATGGTGGGGATATTGGTCCAGAACATTAACATTGTTGAGCCTTTAACCAGGGGCAGATCCAGGTTTTTCTGTAAGAGGGGGTTTTGACGATGGCCTGTGGATGAGTCATGGCCGTCCTGGGGGAGTGGTCTAATTGGAAAATTTTTACCTCAGGATGGGGTCTATATGCAAAATGGTGCTATCAATGTCCATTTCTCCAGCCATTTTCATGCACTAGAAATGACATTTTTGTGAAGAAGACTACAGCAAATACACAGGCCTATTTCAAACTTTTATCATTCATGCCATGCCCTTTAATTGGAATGGCAAACAAGAATGTTGATCCTTGGGCGATTAGTGATGGCCGTCCTAGGGGAAAGGTCTAGGGGGAAGGTGTGTCCCTCTCCACTGTTAAAAATATTGCTCTCAGGACATGGCTTGGATCAGTGGCACCACCTGGGTCTGGTGTTTGGGAGACACCACAGATGTTTTGTAACGACACGTCAGGGCAAGGCTGTTTAAAATGTACTTTTTAGGCACTTGCGATTATACACAGTAGTGGGGGTCCTTTCTTCGTCACTTCATCAAGATGTGTCCTAGGAGAGGGGGTGTCCCCCTCCCCTTAGAGAGATTTTTGTTAATTTAAGGTTGCTTAGATGCAAAATGGTGCTATCTTTGGGATATTTCTGGAACTGATCATATATGGCTGGAAAATGTCCATAATTTAGTAAATTGTAATGTTGGTTAGATGAAAGAGGAGAGTATGTTGTTCAAGATAAGGGAATGTTGTTCACAAACCTCTTAAAGGCTTCTATTCTGGGAAAGTTTCTATGCAAGTATACATGCATGGAGTCTACAGAAATATTCTTGGACTATAACGAAATTTTAATTTGCTTCATTGCGCATTATAAATGTTATCTAAGGCTGGTGGACTCCTCATAGGGTCTTTGGGAAGCTCGGATTACTTATATAAAATGGGGCACTGACATGATGCTTATTACCTGACATTCAAATGGTACTATAGAGTATGATGCCGCGCACTTTACAACTGTCACAGTTTTACTAATTTTGATTGAAAATGCAGACAAACAGCTTCCAGTAATGGGAAATGGAAGAGTGTAGGTGCAGGGAGGTGATTTTAGACCTCCCTGATAGGTAAAGCAAAGGTGTGAAGGACTAACAAGGGGGATTCAGAATGCTTTTTGGTTTCGATGAAAGAGAAACCTATGCGGTCATGCTGGCGTGTGTATGTGTGTGTGTATGTGTGTGTGTATGTGTGTGTGTATGTGTGTGTGTGTATGTGTGTATGTGTGTATGCGTGTATGTGTGTGTGTTTGTGACACTTAGCCCGTTAACACGATATCTCAAGAAGGGAAACTCCGACATTTCTCATAC
>WURT03176023.1:0-10366 GCA_009936505.3 Holothuria glaberrima | reverse complement strand
TTTGACCTCTGGTGACCCCAAATGACCTTTGACCTCCACCAAAAACAATAGGGATCATCTACTCAAAATGGCCAACCCACATGCTAAGTATGAGATCCCTCGGAGTTACTCTTCTTGAGATATCACGTTTACAAGGTTTTGACCTTTACACCTCTGGTGACCCCAAATGACCTTTGACCTCCACCAAAAACAAAAGGGATCATCTACTCAAAATGGCCAACCTACATACTAAGTATGAGATCCCTCGGAGTTACTTGAGATATAGTGTTTAAAAGATTTTGACCTTTTGACCTCTGGTGACCCCAAATGACCTTTGACTTCTGCCAAAAACAAGAGGAATCATCTACTCAATATGGCCAACCCACACACCAAGTATGAGATCCCTCAAAGGTACCCTTCTTGAGGTATCGTGTTAAAAAGGTTTTAACCTTTTGACCTCTGGTGACCCCGAATGACCTTTGACCCCCACCAAAAACAATAGGGATCATCTACTCAATATGACCAACCCACACACCATGTATGAGATTCCTCGGACTTACCCTTCTTGAGATATTGTGTTTACAAGGTTCCGACCTTTTGACCTCTGGTGACCCTGAATGACCTTTGACCTCCACCAAAAACAATAGGGATCATCCACTCAATATGGCCAACCCACATACCAAGTATGAGATCCCTCGGAGTTACCCTTCTTGAGATATTGTGTCACACACACACACACACACGACATCACCATCGCATAGATTCCTTTTGCCTTTGGCAAGGAATCAAAAATTGAATGGGGAACAGCCTCTCTTGAATTGGCCACAAGTAACCATGATGACCTCAAATGTCTGAGAACAAGTAAAGGTGTGAGCTCTAAAACCATACACTGCAAGCATTTACTGAGTACAGCTAAAGACTGAGGTCAGAATACGAGTAATGGACTGTTGTAAGTCTATAAAATACTGAATAGCGAGTACTGTACTGTTGGGATTAATACTTCAACAAGCCACTTCAACACACTGACAATACACCGAGAAAAAATGGACAATGTAGATAAGAAAACTGTCACAATACACATACACACACAAAAAACACTACTTGACAAAAAAAAAAAATAATACTAATACACAACACAAAACACACTCTTTTCCCTTTATATGCAGTGAGAATTCCACAGCAACTTTTGGTTTCAAGCACAAATTAACAGGATTACTTTCAGTTATGGAGTACTTTTAATGCATGCTTTCCCCAAAATGGCATATAGTTTGCTCAAAATAGAAAACACACTGTCTGAATCTAGGGTTGCATCCCCCCTCTGCCCCCTTCCCCAGCATCCCACTCCTTGTATGCATACAGCTGTGAGTGAAAAACCTTTTTTGCTGTTACTATAGGCTGTTTACTTGCTGACAATATATGAAAATTCATCATAACAAAATTAAAAACAACATCTGCCCCTTTTATCATTAGCTTAAACTAGATGTCCTCTTTGGCTAGTTATATAAACATTTCCTAATCCAATTCAGTTGACCTAGAAAACAGGTCTTAGGCCTGGAAGAAAGGTCTCAGACCAGGTAAAAGTCTTAAATCACCTATTTGATAACATTTTCTTGACCTTGGCAAATTTAAGCTGGACATGCCACCCAATGACATTAAGTACTTCACTATCTGTTGTCAGTGTCTGTACTGCTAAAATAATAATAATAAAAAAGAAAATTTTGCACATTCCATAAACAAAACATAAGTAATGTAACTACACAAAGCCTTGTAATCCTGATTAAACTTTATGCCCCATATTTTGTTTTTATTCCTTTTTAAATTTTCCTATTTCATTTCACCTCTTCGGAGACATCATTCCGCATCTCACCCTACCCTTTCTACTATCTTCAGAGAACCTAATGTTGTTTTTCCCTGCTGGCAAATATGAGGCCATGAAAATTAAAATAAGTCAGCCGTAACACCATGGAAGCATACTAACCAATTCCTTTTTAGTTATGAAACACTGCTCCACCTCGAAAGGTCCCTTATAAAGAAAGTATGTTGCTCGAAATCAGCCTCTAATTCGAAGAAATCTTCACTAAATGAGGTGCATGATTAATTTCAAGGATTTTTCAATTGCATCCTGCTTCTGTTTTGTGTGTTAGCCTACAGTCTAGCATATATATGGTTATTTTAAACTTGCATTTGTTTCTGGTAGAGGAAGTAACATTTTTGGATAAAACACTGCATCACAGGCAAATTTCCTGATACAATGGTAGAAATGTGCATTTCTTCCATTTTGCAAATATAGCACAAAATTCCAACTAAATTTTGCAGCTTGGTTGTGACGTTTTCGTTTAAAAAAAAAGTTTCAAGTTTGTGAATATAATTATGTTGCCAGGTGATACACTGTGTTTTATAGACATCTCACTTGTGCAATCTTATCCAGGCTTCCCAACTACTTTTGAGGAAACTCATTCAAGGGTTAAAATCATTTAAGATGAAAGTTTTCATGTTTTTTTTTAAATTGCTTTATGCATTATGTGCTTTGTATAAGTTTTCCAACTTGCATACACCATGATTTTAATTACTTCACTACTTTGATTTACACACATCTCTACTGCTATTTGAGACCTGGGTGTGAAATCAGTACTAAACATCAAAGATTCCCCATACGCCCTGAATGAACTAGTTCTCACTAGCATACATAAACAACATAAACTTTCTCTCCACTCTAAGTTTTCCTCTAATTTACACCCCGTTTGATACCATCAAGTTTTGGCTAGATATTTATCAATAATAGAATTTGCATAGGTTTGATCAGCAGGAGAAAGCATCATATGGACATATCTAGGACCTCTTTCTGCCAAAAAGCCATCACAGTTAATGCTTGACAGGGAAATACCAGAATCTGCCTGTTGGATAACTCTCATGGCTACAACATCAGCTGAGTTCCTCTCTCCATCTGGCGCAGATAAACCACCTTCACAGTTTTGTACTCCTTCCTTTTGAAAATTATCCACTACAGACTTGGATTTGGGTGAGGTCTGAATACTTCTGTTGCTAGCTTCATTTGTCAACCTGTTTGTTGCAAATGAGACCTGTCTTGCCTGAACAGGATCCACTTGTAATCTTTCATTGATGGTACCATCTGGCTCTTTCAGACAATGCAAGTGGTTCTCATTTGAAATGGAAATTCTCTCTGTTTGGGTACTTCCTGGTTTGGAATTAAAGTTGGAGGCATCAGAATCTTCAAAAGATAGCCTCACTTTCACAGCAGATTCTTGTCGGTTTGCTGCTAAGGGTGATCGCTGGTTGCGAGGGGGTGTAACATCTGCCAATTTCTTTGGCTCTAAGAGTTGATCTGGCAAAGGCTTAAATTCATCATCACTCTGGTGGGGAATGTTTAAACCTGTCTTTGTGTACAATGAATGTTTTGTGTGGCTATCTACATATCTGGAATCTGTGAGATCTGAGAACTCCGTCTGTAAATCTGTCTTAACGGATGGGTACCCTGGACTTTCAGGTAGCTTGCCTCTTACTGGTGGTCCTAATGGAGACCTTGTATCTCCCCTCTTGCCTACCTGATTTGTGAAGGTTCCACTTTTTGAATCATGGAGAGACTTTGCTCTTGAGTACCGCAGCTGACGCCACCTCGGAATTCTCGATGACGATGACCCTGGCATGGATCTATGTCCCCCTAAAATGGTATAATGCTGTGGCCTTTGGCCCACATTTCCACTTAATGTTACCTTTCTTGAATCATTTGCAGTATGCCAGGAACTAATCCCTGTGCCACTCTCCTGACCAACTTTTGAGTCACCATGGCCTCTACTTGCAACAAGTCTAGTACTGTGTGTTCCTTGCAACAGAGAATGGCTGTTACATGACTTCATGACTGAAGATATTACTGTAGAACCATACCTTGCCTCCTGGTTCCTGTGTATAAGATGTTGCAAGTTATCGGTGGGTGTGTAATACACTGACTCATCCAGGTCATTGTTATGTTTAGCTGGTGTCAATCTCTTCCCCTGATAAAGGTAAGCATTTACATCAATGCCACCATAGACTGCTGTAGGAGGCACAGTAGACATATTACTTAACCTTTCTCCACCAGGTGTCTGAAAAGTCTCATCATCACTTTGTAAAGATGACTCCGGCCCACTTTCTTCAAATCCCTCTGACTCCCCACCACCTTGGCATTTCTCTTCTGTTGCACGAGCTCTTATCAAGCTACCTAGGCTTGGAGATCTGACACCCTTCGGCAAACTGAACCTTTGTCGGAGTTCTGCGAGCCGTGAGTGAGCCATAATTGTTTCCACACTAGGACCTTCCATCATATGTTCAGAATCACTCTGGGCTGTTTCTGTTTCTGATACATCATAACTCTTAAGGCTGGATGCATCTGACATATGTCCATTTACGGTAGACCTCTGAACTTCAGGGATGCAATGACCCTTTGCTTGATTGCCATTACCGGTACCATCTGTGGTACCCCTGTCATCTTTGCTAAGAACTTTACAAGAAGAAGTTGATTTCACTTGGTCAACTCTATCAACAGAGTTATAAGCTCTTGAAGTAGTTTTCTCACCTCCCTCTGATTTTCTTTGCCCCTTTGGACTTTCAATAACAAGAAGTTTATGAAATTCAGGCAAGGCACTTTCCAAGGACAGCATACCATCCACATCTGTGAGTGCCCTACCAGACTTCATCTGCTCTAGCTCCCTACTCAACAATGCCCTATCCTCTTCTGCCAATTCTAACTTTTTCCTCACTTCTTTATATTCCTCCTTAACTTCCTCAAGCTCCATCTTAGTGATATCCACCCTCTCATCCACCACTAAGGGCTTCCCACCTATATGGGCAATCAACTTTGCATTTTGCTGACGTAAGATTTCCAGATAACGTTCATAGCGACCCATCCTTTTCTCTTTTATTTCCATGTCCACTCTCATGTCATCTACTGATCTTTTCAACTTTTGACACTTCTCCCTCAACTCTGAATTTTCTGCCTCTGAAATTTTCAAAGCCTCTTTAGTCTTATGGTACTTCTGAGAATTGTCAGCGGCATACGCTGCCAACTCCGACCGTAGGTGATGATTTTCTTCCACACTCTGCCTCATCATTTCTTCCAGTTCACTACTAGACCTGGCAACAGACATCCTCTGACCATTTGCTACCAAATTTTCATTCTCGTCTCTCAATTCCTTCAAACTCATCTCTGATTCTGTGTGACTGCCCTCTCTTCTGACATGGTCCCCACTTGCTTTAGCTCTCTGCAGCTCAGTCTCTAACTGTCTACATCTATTTCCCAGATCCTCACAATTTTGCGTTTTACATGACACCTCACTACGTGCATCTGCCAATTCTCTGAACAGAGTTTGGTTTTCTCTCCTGAGCATCTCCAGTTCTTGAATAAGTCTTGCAATGACCTTCTCCTCATGTTTCCCTGCAACTGTTTCTTGTAGTTGTCCGAGGAGATACACTTCCCTCTCTTGGGCAGAGTCTAGTTCCTGTCTCATCTGTTTACCCTCCAAACCAATCATTTCAAGAAGACCAAGCAACTCATCTTCAAAAGACTGACCTTTGTGAGACTCCACATTTTCTGCAAAGAGACAAATACAGCCACAGATTTACTGTACATCAGGCTCAAATTTGACTGGAGTATGCACATACCAATCCTGGCCTCCTACCTACTGTAAAGGGCAATTCTCATCATCCCAGACAGTTCTCCCAACTATGCAACTTGTAGCTCCTCCCATGACTGTATAAAGCTCCTCCTTGTGCAGACACAAACCTATTTTATTGCTTAATGCCATGTCCTGGTGAGCATACAAGGCTATAATGTGTAATCTAAACACTCCCTTTGCAATGTGTGGCATAAGTGTTACTCTGCACCATTTGAATTTTCAAACTTTGATTTCAATCAAAGAGCAGTCACCAACTGAGAATTTTGATACCTCCACACTAAACATATACTCTGGAGTGATGAGTGTCTGTCTTTAATAATTCTACCTTATTTTAGCCCCACCTTCAATTTCAAAGATAGTGCCATCCAAGTCTAACTATGTGACAAAGCTGTAGTAGCATGTATGGAGTTTAAACTGCTCAAGGTCATATCCACACACTACTGTATGTGAGCCGTCTGGCATTCTGAGAAACTTGCAGTGGCACCATTGACCAATCAGAGTGATGTTATTGTTTAAATTTATACCGAACAAAGTGTAATCTCCAACTGAGTGTAGACCCCACCATAACTTGGGGGGGGGGGCACACCATTGATTGATGTGCAAACCAGTAATTGTGTAAAGCAATGACCCAAGTCAAATAAAATCCTTTTGTTTTTTTTCCCTGAATCAGAATATGGACATGTCATTCACCAGATATTTAAAACATCTAAAGTTTGTCAAGGAGAGGAAAGTGTATTATTGGAAGGAGCTTATCTTTAATGTTAAAAATACCATTTTCATCTTAGGATGCTCAGTAATTCATTCTCCAAAAAATAAAATAAAATAAAGAACATTTAAAAAGCTAGATACACCATACACAGAAAGAAACACATAGCATACTGGTCAATTTTATGCAAGGTACGTTCTTTCTCAATATTTCTTAATTCCTGTCCTTAAATTCTGACAACATGAACTTACCACCTAAGTGTACTGCTCCATCAGTACTCTGTGTATTCATCTCTGGTTCACCCATCTCTTCTTCCTTTCGTACCACAGATCCTCCAACCTCTTCTTTTCGTCCTCTGTTTCCACCCATTATGTAATCCTGTGACACTGCTTCTTCCTCCCTCAGCCCCCTAATAGGACCATTCATTTGCATAAAGCTCTCTGAACCCATGTGACCATCAGATTTAGGTGCAATTCTTTTAAAAGGCACACCAGTAATATTATTCGTCTTAGATGTACTTATCAACTGATTACTAACAATCGACTCGTGAAATGTTTCTTTAATACTACTTGCTGATTTCACATCACAACTTTGAGAGATGCTATGCCAGTCAATATTTTCACCATTGGTCAATCTTGTCCTATGCTGAGAAAGTTCAGAATGGTTGTGTGAGATTTCCAGGTGTCTTACAGTGGATGAAATCCGACTGTCTATTTGCTCAGAAGCTTGATGACTTCCTGGGGAACTTTTGGGCTTGGCTTCATTTCCAACAGTGTCAGAGTATGAATCCTGAAAAAATAAAAGATTTCAAAATTTTAGTCTGCTTACCAAATCTACATTCTTTCTAATTACTACTACTGCCTGCAGTTGGTAATTAATTATGATTACACTGTTTAACAGGAAGGGGGCAGGGGTGAAAAAATCATCTCTCAAACTGACACCATCATTCTTACAATACACATGCCTAACTGATTGTTCTTTTGCATCCCCACTTACTCAACTTTTCAAAATCTTTGACTGGCATCAAATTTTGGAACTGTGGATAGAAGAGACGTAGCTACACTGACTAACCCCTGCAGGTCGTGGTGGTACCAGAGCTGGCCAGCCAGTACTGCATCCAAGGTAAGCAAACATTGCAAACACAAAAAAATTGTACTTGCCATTAATCTACTTTACTGAAGTAAAATATTTTACTGAAAAGCAGGTAAAAATACTAATACATTTACTTCCAAATGTTTTAAGAGTTTTTAGAAGACCTAATAAGCCTTTTTGTGAGTACCAATCAATTGCATATCCATCCACTCATTAAATATGCAATCTGAGCAATGACAGCAATAAATAGATGCAGTGGGCAATTCACCCCAAAAGTCTGTAAAATTAACTGCCTTCCCAAAAGCACAACCACAACCATTAAACTTCATTGACAAGATCAGTTTTTCAGGAAAATCCAGAAATTCTACCTCTTGATCTGAGACAACTTCAGATGGTACTCGAGTTCTGTCCAGATGTCACCATGTGAGTAAATCAGAAAGCCTGCTTTGCAGGCTTTAGAATGTAAAGCCGTTACATGTTTGACATTTAAATGACCAGCAGTTCAAACTGTTTATGCAGGCTATGTCTTGAACAAAGCAGAAGATACAACTACTCTTTCCCAGTCTTAGGAAATTGGTCACAAGACATTTTGAATTTGAAACTTATATTTGATCATTTCATGCAGGAAAAATATGGAACAATTTTTTCGTTTTTCTTTTGCACAAAATTTGACTGAGATTTTAAGTATAGCACAATTTCCAAAAATGTAGAAGACTTCAAAACACAACTAACAAATGAAAAGTCATTCATCCAGAAATTTCCAAACTTGTGAAATTTTGTCAAAAGCAACAGCATTTATTTGTACTTTCAATAAAACCCAAAATATCCAAACAAAAACTTCCTGCATATCTGGTTTACAAATCTTCAACTGTTTTGTGAGCATCTTATTCAACAAAACAAGGGGTTGCCGATCTAGAGTTTTATAGTGTAAATGTACATTAAATTGAAATAAACTTAATTTTAAAGATAAATGACCCAAATAAGCTCCTGGGTTCTGTAAATGATATGTGAAGAGACAGGTTAACAGTTGATTTCTTGGGAAATGACAAGGTAAATTGTAAGGTCAACTGAGTTCTCATCTTAGTGCTCATCCCACCATTTCAAAATATTATGGAGTCTAATCCAAACAGGACACTGACACCCAGAGGTGTACAAAGTCAATCTACTATGTCCTCAAGCAAGTTGGACGACTGTTTTTTTTTTTTTTTAAGTGAGTCAATAACTCCACTCCATTCAAGCTGTTATTTTAATGGGAAAATTTTTTAAGAAAGATTTTAAGTTAAGTCAATTTGAAAGGTAGCTACCCTGGTTATGAAATTACAACCCAGGCTAATACCTTTGAAATTTGGAATGGGCAGCAAGGGGAACTGGAGCAAGTGTTCCAAATCCCGTAGGATTTACAAAAGTGGTTTGTTTTGCACAATGATCATAAAGAGCCGCTACCAGAACTACAAATTTTGACTTTCAAACCCAAACATGTAAGCGCCCATCAATTTTGACAGCTTTCTATACCAAATGATGTTTTGTCATTTTCACCCAAGTGTTTGTATTATGAGTCTCTCTTTTTCTCAGACATTCTGATTTTCAATAATGTATTATATCACAATTTTATTCTATATTCTCCTTTGTGTCCAATCTTTCAACAGACCTGCACAGTGACAAGTTTAACAGTTAACCTCATCCCCCTGATTAGGCCATCTCCCCCACACAATCTACTTATGAGTGGATTGTTCTCACATAATTACCTATCAATAAGAGCTACATCACCCCAGCCTCCCTTCGCACCCTCAGGGGGTGCATAAGCATGAGGAGTGCTACCTTTACAAAGAGATACAACTTCTGAGTGACAGCAGGGCTGGAGAAGCTTTACAACAGGTATGACATGGGCAATAGCAACATTTGGGATATAACTGGCCCCCAGAACCCTTCTTCACACCACCTGTGTAATCCTGTCCATTGCCCTGCCAGTATTTCTTTCCTCTCCTCAGCCTTAGACAGTAACAAAGGTACTTTTAACAAAGGAGGCCAAATGTACTTAACAAAGGAGGCCAAATGAACAAAAATGTTCTTACAGGAAGAAAATTTCTCAATAACTCAGCAATCTGGTACTGGGATTTATGCATTAAGCCAGGTTCATTTGCAATAATCACAAAATAACTTTCCCATATATGGAACTTTGAAAATGAACATTCTAAAGATTTAAGATGTATAAAACCCCTCAAAACATGAGTCCCCCTTTTTATCCCCCACAAATTGAGAAATTGCATTTCCAATAACACTTCAGAAGCACATTCAAGCGTAATGTTCAGCTTTAAAAAAAAACAGCAAACCATTCACAGATTGGTTCATTAGGTGATTTCCGAACCTGCATAGCCCCAGGAAATTTGTTAAGAAGTATTTTTGGAAAATGGTTCTCTCTATGTTCCCATCTCTACATGATGGTCAATTTGTTGAGGAAACTTTCCCCTGTAACTACAAAAGTTCAAAAGTTCAGGATGGATTTTATTGCATTAACTTTGCACACACCTGTCTGGTCTAGTGGTTTACCGGATTTATCTACTTTTAAGCCTCAGAGTGCCCACAACCAAATAAATCTTGGCAATTTAATCTTATTAACATTGATTGTGCCTTCCTTCGATAGGAAGAAAAAATTTAGTGGGAGAAGAAAAGTGGCTAATTCAATGTTAGCCTGTTAACATCCTTTAAATTTTTAACCAGCAACTTTAAATGGGTCTAAATTAAATTTTTTTTAGATGCAGCAAGGAGGCCCACTAGTTTCCAACATTTCAGACAACATCAAGATTCTATGGGACTATTAGCACCAGGTGGCTCCCTTGTTAAAAATTTTGTAAACCTGGACACAAATACTGTTACTGTCATGTTAAAGTAAAGAAGAGTATAGGGAAACTGATAAAGTCAC
>WURT03176012.1:0-10366 GCA_009936505.3 Holothuria glaberrima | reverse complement strand
CCATAACTGAAGTCTGACTACAATGTACCCCAGAAAGGGACACACCCATAACTGAAGTCTGACTACAATGTACCCCAGAAAGTTAGTTTAATGACAAACCAACACGAATGTGTCAAATAGTGTCAGCTAGAATGGAGGAATAAAAATCAACCAAAAAAGTAAAGATGGGGTAAAATTCTACAAAAATGTCTAGGCTGATGCAAATGTGGGAGTCATGTCAAAAATTTCTATACAGGTTACTTTCCACAGAAAGCTCAGAATGTGAGAAGGGTCTGTGTGCTCAAATAACGTCTTCGGGTTTGGCATAGTGTAGTACTTCTGATGAATATGAGAGTATTTATAACACAACGAGAATGTGACTGACGGTGACAGCACATTCACAGGGCATACAGTATGATCTCTCATCCCTGTGGAGTAAATAGGCATGGGTTAGGTAAGTGTGGCTGACGCGAGCCCTAGTCAGGACTAAATCATCTCTCCGCTTACAGAAAGAGACATAAGTTAAGTGTGACTACAACTTACTTTGATGATAAGACTAACAAGCTGAAAGATACTGTTTGTGTAAAATGGTGGTGTGCCCACAAACAGTTCATACAGAATACATCCCAAGGACCATAGGTCCGTTGTGTGGTCATAGGGTTTCTCTTCAATCAATTCTGGAGCCATGTAAAGTGGTGTACCCTGTTTCCAGAGAAAGAAAAAAGTGACATTAAATTCTGTGAGACTACAACATTAAAAGCAGTTAGTCTTTGACTGGAAATATTGCATTTGTTTTACAGAAAATTTTCATATTTTTTGAACCAATATAAATAGATACAGAACTATAGACAATTCAAAATAAAGCAGTACAGTACCGTACGTGTAGTTTCTTTTCAAGACATGGGGGTCTTACAGGCAGAAATTTGGTTATTTGTTGAACAAAAATAATTTGTTCACCCACACTTTCAAAAATTCCATTGATGCAACATCCGGCAAAGCTCTTGTAATGCATAATATTTTGAGGAGATAAAGCTATTGCTAGTTGATTGGTAAGACTGAATGGTTTAATAATGATCAAGGGTAGTTTCTTTGTATGCCATGTTGGTACATTTTAAATGCAACATTTCCCTTTAATGACCATTTGCTTACCGATTAGAAATGGTCAACAAGGTTTTGACATTAGATGGTGTAGAAGATCAAGTACCAGGGTTATAGCTCTTGAGTGAAACCAGAAAATGACTGGGGCTAGTAATTTGCTTAAGGTACTCGCTCACATTACAATATCAGGTCAAAGTAATCCTTCCATTGTAATATGTACAGCAACAAAGGAAGGCTGAAGCAGCTGACCACTGCTTTGCTACTTTAACATGGAGCATAAAACCCTAAGAAAATGAGCAGGCCAACTAGTTATTTGTTGGGAACACTTCACTGTCAATCAAAGCCTAACCTTCCATGAATATATTCACAACAAAAGGTAGTATATTTGGAAATTCTAACTGGTTTCAAAAAATTAGTTATAATAAACCTCCATTTGCAGTATTTTAAACATTGCATTAAATATACCAAGGTTAGGCCAATAAATTGAGAGTATGGGCCCAAGGCCCCCACACTTTATTACAAGCTTCCCTTGGTCCATTCAACAGACTCTTTACTTAGAACCAACTACTAGAACTAGTTTTATTAAATACTACCCTGTCGTGAACTTCTGGACAACATTCCTTCTTAATGTTTTACTTATCTTAAGTGTGACATATTACTCACTACCAGTAAAATTTGTCCTGAAGTCAACTAAAATGCCTTGCACACTCAATAATACTCTAAAATCCATCTCTTCTAAGCTTTCCCTGCAGCATGGGGAAATTTAACTTAGTTCAGCAATGTCACCAACTGGAAAATTTAAAGTCTTTGGCACCTTTCAGACAAAATCCTAGGCCTTAATATGTACTTACATGTCCAGGGCCAGATTGTACTGAGTACTGTAACGCACTACCATGTGTGATGGCAGCCACACTAGACCTCACATTCAACTGATCTGCACATGTAAAGGTGTACTCAACAGTAAGGATTCAAAAACCTGGATTTTATAAAATACATTTGGGATAATGCAAGGGCTATTTTAAGCCCAACAAAATCTAAAGAATGCAACTCAAAACACAAAACCCAGACCTGTGTGTAGTTCTATGTCTGCAATCAGTCTACAAAAGATGGTTTGAACTTAAAAAATCATCCAAAATATGCTCAATTTTTGATAAATGTGTTTCCATTTTGGCTACACAATTGCACACCTTTTGTTTGAGAGGGTCTTTGAAAGAGCAATTGAAACTCATAATACATGAAAGACTGAATAGAAGCATGTTGCTGGTAGCCTGGTTACAGGCCACAAGGGTTCCATCAGGTTTTTTGATTTAATAGAAACTTCTTATCTGTCAGTCTTGAGTACATACTTTCAATGGATTTTATGGTCCACCATCATTCTCCCATGTTACATATCTGTGGATAGTGTCCTCACCTTGATTGACGTTAATACCAAAGTGTGAACACTCATTGCCCTTGCAAAGCCAAAATCACATAGCTTTACGATTCCACCTTTTACAAGGAGGATGTTCTGGGGTTTCATATCTCGATGGAGTATTCGATGGGAGTGGAGATAGTATAGAGCCGACACCAACTGGCAAGCAATTTGACAAACCTGAAAAACAAAGAAGCATTTTATATTAAAGAAAACTGATAATTAAGTTTAGAAGAGAATGTGAGAAAATGAATCGCAACAAGTACCTGTGGTTTGGGAATTTATAAACCCTACTTATCTCATCTATTAAACATGTGAACAATCTAATCTACCGCAGAATTAGTCCCAGTGAAGTTAATTGAAATAGAAGTGCACACTACAATGTACCTAAAGACGTAAACATTTGCCCTCATGATCAGGAGTATCCAAAACAGCATGACAGACATAATTCAGCAATAAACAAAATGCAGGCAACTTCAAGCTTGGTCACAACCCTGAAGAAATACAGCACCACCTCTGTGTAAATGATCTTAACCGAGAATAATTTTGTGTTAGATGGGATTGTTCACACATTTGATAGACAAGGTAAGTAAGTAGGAGTTAAATAGATTTTAGATACTACAGCAAAGATAAAGGCCTACTACAGGTACCCCCAATTGCACTCTCCTCATGTCCCTTTCATATTTTAAATCTCATGATATTCTTGGCTTTACTCTGTCACAATGGTATCCTTTTAGAAGTACAGTAAGTTATACCCATCTTGGAAATATTTTCACAAAATTTTGGCATATTAACTACTGTGCATGTTTCAGTTTTGTCTGGTTAATCAGGTTAATTAAATGGGATACTGTAAATAAACTTGTCATCTTGTTTCTATGAACTGTTTTAAAGAAAAATAAAAGCACTCAGCTGAAACATATTTACAGTACTTGGTTTGTAAAACAATAGCATCTACCATGCTAAGAAAGTAAATGAAGTAAATCAATTTTGAAAGCTACCTTTGAAAGAACCTTTATGAAACATCATTGTTTGTTTGTTTGTTTGTCAGTTGTAAATAACTTTATTTCCAGCAACAGAGCTGTCAATAGTAAAACTGAAGACTTGCAAAAAGTTCTACCAGAGCTGTGGCCAAAAGTCAATAGCACTGAAAGCAATGAAGCTTCCAGGTGATTTGAGGTTTGGTTTCCTACCAGGTCAAAACAAGGTGGGGTTTGCAACCAGGAAAAATCTACTTTTGGGGATTTGAACTGACATTTGAAAATAACCATGACAAGAAAAAAATTATCTACATTTTTTAGTTGTTCAGCCACCCAACATGAAGTTGCATTTCATAAGACTTACAGTAAGCTTCCTCTATGTTTATGATTGCTTCACAAGGTCTTAAAACAACTGCCTTTTAAGGCCTCAATTATTATGAAGTCTGTTTACTATGGGTATTATAAAGCTCCATAGTAAAACCTCATCTAACAATACCACCAACATTATTAACAGTTCACTATACAGCACCTTACACAGTCTCAAAGGGCTAGAAACTACACAACAGGCAGTTAATAGGGCAAAGCAAACAATGAGTTTTCAAGTTAGTTTAAAATTGTCCAATAGTAGAAGAGTTCTTAATAAAAGGTGGTACTATACTGTTGGTCATTCCACAATTTGGCAGATACTGTTGAAAATGCTTAATCACCATAAGAGTGGGTAACAGAAGATGGTACATTAAAGGTGATTGAGAGAATGAGAGCTGATAAGTACAGTACTTGAAAATATATACTTTCCAAATTATTTGGCTTACTGTACACATGGAAGTCATTAAGAAGTGATGAGACAAACATTTTTTAAGTAGCAACAGAACAATTATGTACTAATCAACAAGTTGGAGGATTTGGCTACAATATGACACCAGAGTCTTGAGCAATAGCAAATCCTTAAATTAATGTTATAGCCTATGTAAATACTGGTTTCTTGAAAACCAGGCAACATACTCTGTTTGACTTTACAGTATCTTGTTCATTCTTGCAAAAACATAAGGTGAACAACTGGGTTAGAGTCTGAAAGCCAACTTCTCCCTGTCAATCACTGAACTTAATCTTTTTGATAGGAAAAGTTGTCCATGGCTCATAAGGCAATTGTTTGCCTGACTTCCTCAGTAGAGAAGAACAGTGCAAGCCACAGCATCCATTGCATTCAGTCACTGCCGTTAAGCAAGACACTTGGGCCAACCGGCCAAGCAAACAAATCAATTAGCACACTCCAGGGAATCACACATTGAGCACAGATAAACTCCCTGGATTTTTATACCAAAAACCGCGGAATGCTGCCAGACTTCCCTAACGGACTTGTTTACGATATGGTTTTTCCCAGATTTTTCATTCCCACCCTGTTGGGGGAAGGTGTTACAGTATATCCCTCCCCTTCATCTTCTTAGCAGTTCAACTCTGCTCCAGTAGAGTAGTTTAGATATCAAGTTATTGTACTGTATCTTTAGCAGTCAGCTTGATTTAATAATTTTAGGTTTAACTGTAACTTTTAGCTCATAATTAAATAGTCAAAAACCCTATTTGGGACATTTTTTGGGGATGGTGGAAGGGGTGGGAAGAGGAGAGAAATCATTCTTGAGAGGTAGCCTTCCCTGCCTATGGAACCAAAACCCAGTAAAAACCTTCATTATTTGAAAGCAAACTTTTCAAGTTCAGTATTGTAAATCTTTATTAGTTGCATCCAGTGAAAGATCCAGAGCAACCTTAGTTGACCATACCTGATCCTCTGGAAGAGTTCCATCATCCTCCAGAATCTGAAAGAGTTCTCCCTCAGCATAATCTGTAACTGCTACTACCTACAGGAATAAATCCAGAAAATAGAAAAGAATACTGAAGAAATTATATCTAACTCACTCACCAAAATAACAGTGTTTCCACTCGAAAGGCAGATTTGAGAAAGATCCCCAATCTCCCCTACTAAATACTACGCCTTTCCTAACAAATGTGCGAGGTTCACCGACAGAGTGTAACACCAGAGAGTGCACCGCCTACCCTTTTTGACTTAAATTATGCTTCCCTTTTCTTCGGAAAATGGGACGTAGGCTAGATACACTGAGAATTCCTTCACAGAATATCTGGCGCATACGAAAGGATGCCCTAATATGTCCTGTTCTCACGAAAGGGGGGAAACCTAAAACCAAGTAAGTAGAGAAGAACCTCTTAAACTAGCTCAAATTAACCTGAGTATGTATTAACTTAAGTATGTCCCTATGCAGGTTTGGCGCCTCCTGAACAGACCAATCATATTGTAGAATCAAAAGTTTTCTCTGTCATGTCCAAATGGCATGTAATAAAAGCCTTGTTGTTGGCACTTTTGTTCAGTTGCCACCCAGTCTACAAAGACTATTCAACTGACAAGCAACTGTTTAACCGGGACAATATCGTCCAGCACTATGGAGTAAAAACCTAGAGACCCTTCTCATAAAAGACGCATGTTCCCCCGATTAACAAAGATTATTTAAAGAATATGCGAAGATCTCATTGCCTTCAAAGGAAAGTATAGACTATACGTAGTCGCCTAAACGCCCAAAGGAACGGCGAAAAACCCCCCAAAGTACACCGAAAGCCTCTATGATACACAACTACTGTATTAAACGAGATAAATGCATTCAAAGGGTCATGACACACAATATAACCCCGACAAAATACTTGCGAACCGAAACGCTCACATCTTCAAAAAGAGTTTAAAAGAGATTTCGCTACGATATGCAAATTTCAATGCAATTTCTCAACAGACTGTTTATGAGGAATTACTTAAGTGATCAAAATAACAGCGCCACAAACTACGTGGAATACGCTAAGCAATGAACCATAAGAACTGATTAACTCAAAGCTGCATTTAACTGTGTTGTTAAGACTGAACTGCAATTATTTAGATTAGTTTCCCAACAACCTCTCAATGCCTACAAGAAGGCCAAAATCTAAAAGATTGCCTTGCTTCATCAAGGTCGGAAAGCTACAGGAACATAGGCTAACCAAGCAACCCCCGAGATACATAGTACGCAGCAAAATCCTCTCATACTTCAAAAGGATAACAAAGGAAATAAAAATTTGCTACTTTGTACTGCAGAACTGAAAGCATCAATTCTCATCACACAATGCACAAATGAGAGTTCAACTCACATGGAGGAAAACAACAGCGCCACCAATTCATGGTTTATGCTAAATAACAAACCCTCTTCACCCGAGTGACTCAAAGTAGTTTGCTAATAAATAACGGCCTGTTTTTGTCTACATATTTTCTCCGAAAATTTCACCCTGCCTACCAGAGGGCAAAAATCTAAAAGAATGCCTCCCAAACCAAGGTTTGAGAATATCGGAAAAATAGAGAGGTACTATCAGATACTTTTTTTTTTGCTCTACTGAAGCAAGAATATCTGAACCCATGCCACCAATGAAGGCTCGCTACTGATAAAGTTGCCGCCATATCAAATACAATATGAGCGAGACAACAGAAACTGGTCAAGCCTGGTCGTAAGAACCAGCTTTTAAAATATTCATCCACTGCAAATTAAAACCCATTGAATCTTTCGCATGAAATCAAGCACAATGATTTAGGGCCTTTCCTAAAAAATGTGCGAGGTTCACCGACAGAGTGTAACGCCAGATAGTGCACCACCTAGCCTTTTAGACTTTCAAAATGAAAGGGTAAAGATATCTCCTGGTTTTAGCTATGAATGAGTACATGTATGCCCAGTTTGGCTAAAGTCAGGATTACCAACAGTTAGTTAGATGAGGTTTAACGGCCCAGTTTCCAGTTGTGGCTCTCTGGCTTGTTTTAATTCCCTTACTCCAACAGTAGGAAGACCTTTATAGTGAGAGGCTACAGGTCAAACATCCGAACATAATCTTAAAGAGACTGGGAAGAGAAACCTGCAAGTGAGTGTTATTAGTATTTTTAGTGAGCTATTGAAGTGCCCTCCTGGTACTAGAAATTGTGTTGAGGTTATTTCCTTCTTTGTGTACATTTTTCGTTTTGAAAGGTTATGTAGCAAGTTACCTGTGTGTCATTCCCTGGAAGGTTTGCGTCTTAATTGTGTGTACGAAGAGAACGGGGTGAGTGGCACTTGCTGTTTTGCTTTTGTCAAGGGTTGTGTACTGTGTAAAGTAATTCAGAAATGTAATAAGTTTTTCAGTTGGCCGGCCACCTTCTGTACATTTATGAGGTAAAGTGCACTTTTGTTAATTTATGCTGTCTTGTTGTATCATTGTAAAGCTATTCATTTCTTTCGAACTGTTGCATTAAATCCAAGTTAGGCCGAAAGTACGGTCCAGCTGCAGGTTCCTAGCTATCTAGTTTTCTAGTTGTGTCACATTTACTTGACTTTACCGGGGACCAGCCTTCAGCTACCCCTGGCAGAACCCACGGTCCCACCCTAAGGGGGGGGGGAATGCATGCATGAGACGGCAATCCTGCTTCAAATTGATCATGACCATTGTTATAGTTGTTTCTGTCCTTCTTTCGCTCAACCTTTTGGTTTGACCTTTGCTTCATAAGGAATGCTATGGCAGCTTACCCAAGAGGGTACACTAGAAATAACAAAATTGCATGGCTACAGTCAAACTTTTGTGATGTACAATAAACCTTGAAGTTCATTCCTATGTAGTCCTATTCCTTTAAAGAGAATGCACCAATATATCAGCAAAAGAGTTTGCTGGTATTTTTTAAGGGAAAATGCAGTCACCTCACTTTGAATTAAGCACACCCCAGTATTATAATTCATGAATGTTTCTTTTTAATCTTATGACAATACCTTTGCTACTGAATTGTTCGATTCTACAGGACACTCCTTGGTGTACAACATGCAGTGCTTAAGTTCTGATCAATGTCATGAAAGATACTTGCAAGGGAACCAGAATGCAAAAATTGCATTGTGGTTTCGATGACTACCACTTACATGTGCGATCTCAAATAATGCCAAGATGTCCCATTTCTTTCAATCATCAGTTGAATGTTATCTTAACATAACGGAACGTTTTGACCCAAAACGATAATTGCTTTTTCACTGCCTGCTGCACCACGACAGCCTTTTTTGTGGATTTTACGCTTGACCGTACACTCCACGGCAGAGCTGTAATCACCACTGCACTTAAATCGGAAAAGTCCATCTGGAGAAGTATGAGAATTCCTACTTATTACTCAATATATGATGTAAGAGAGTTAAGAATATTCCTATTTGAACCTCGCTATACCATATCGTACAACTTTTTAACAAAACCTTCCAGATATAAATCTTTAAATACATGCACAGGCAAAACATTTTGCAAATATATTTTAACCACCTAGTTTTCTGTAATGGTATGTTCCAAATACCCACGCTTTAGCTGCCTTCCACTGCAGTTTGAGGCGTCCTTAATTTCTCCTGATTTTTCACTGTCCATCTAGTTTTTCGGTACAAGAAATGTACGATTTGATAAACAACAGATTCCTCAATCTGTTGATGTAGGTTTTTCGGAAAATGATAAAGGCTAAATTAGGATAAGGACAATGAAATTGTGCAGCATTCCTCTAGGTCTGTGCAAGCGAAACAGCATCTGTTTGAATGTCTGCAAGTGACGTCACAGGACCATTGACCAATTCGGACAAAGAACAACGCAACCGCTTGATCTACAAATCAAGAATTATTTTTACTTTTGAAAAAGGCGTAATGTTCCCGTTTTTTGAAATAGATGAAACTTGAGCAAGATGAAGATGAATGATTATACTTTCAGCATACGTTCGAACTAGAATTTTGAGTCCAAGCTAACAAAAGTTAGGTGAGTTTAAGTGGGGGAAACCGTTCAAAAATGTAGACTTTGGGAGATTTTCCATTGAAAAACATCAAAAATTATATTTTATATTGAAAATGGAGTAACCTTCCCGCCATAATTTCAAGATAAAAGTTACATGAATAGAAAGTAGACATTTTAAACTTTCCAAATCCGCATGAGCTAGGTTATTACCTTCTGATTTGATCATTCGAAAGGCTAATATAAAGTAACAATAACAGCGCCTGCACCACACAGTTAAGGAGAGGGCTTTGTTGCAATGATCACGATGTTCTGTTATGTGTGCTGGAAAGTTACAGTTTTGTGTTCATATGTGACCTTGGGAATTTTTGGCCTCAGGTGATTTCAGCTGACCTCTGACATCTAAAAAACTCATAGGGGTTTTTCTAATGGATTAAATGCAACAGCATGTGAAGTATCCAAGCTTCCTATCTTGAGATATCATGTTAACAAGGTTTTCAGAATTTGACCCCTGGTGACCCCAGATGACCTTTGACCTCAACCAAAAAACAATAGGGTGCTTTCTCTCACTAAGAACTGAAACATCAAATTTGTAAGCATCAGTCGTTTTTTTCAAAATAACTTCGAGGCAAATGCAATATGCCCTTTAAAAATACGTTTGGGGACTGCTTAACCCTTTTTAAATAAAGCCAATACTTTTGAAATAATTTTGGCCAGATGAGGAAAATGTGATGCAAACTAGAAAGCCAAAAGGCTTAGTGATTCCTTGCCAATGATATACTGTATTAAACAAGCATGAATTGCTCACATGACAAGCATGAGATGCTTGTGACTTAAAACGATTTTTCACCTCCCCTTATTTCAAAAGCCCAATGGGCGCCCTGGTTCTTCGCTGAATATTATTCATATAAAATGAAACTGAGCCATTAGCATACCATACAAAAAATTTTAGCTAAAGCAAAGTTTGCCTTTGGCATGTTTCACAGTAATGGGGTCCAAACTTGGATTAGAAAATACGCACCTATAAAATGTGTTTAAAGGAAAGAGCTACATTGGCAAACATATTATGCTGATCAACACCATGCTTTATGATAGAAAAAACAACTATTTCTTA
>WURT03175990.1:0-10366 GCA_009936505.3 Holothuria glaberrima | reverse complement strand
GTGAGTATACAATGCTCACGCAAGCCACACTATTCTAACAATGGCATATTATACGCACATCACCGAACAGAAAAGCATGTATGTCAAATCAACACTTTGTCCCCGATATTTGCGTCTCTGTGAGGAGTCATCTTCCGTAACAGTACGGATTGAGGGTTTGGTATCTATACTTATCATATCTTTGGCTTCCACATTGACATGCGTCCTCCAGTTACACGACTCAGTGCTAGCGATGAGATAAGCAACTCCGTGGATTGCCCTCTTGTTACAACTTTGTGACCACACACTTTTTGCCATTATGTAGTAATCATATGCAATCCCTTTCCAGAAAAAGAATACAATTTCTCACATTTTCAGTAACTGTAGGAAGGGAAACATGAGTAAAGAGGCTAATTAGAAACATTGCCATACAATGATTTCCTTCAAACTCATCACAAAAATAATCAATGTCAACTCAATGAGCCCTTTTAATTCAGCCAGTTGGCAGATACGAACTTAACTGAAAACAGTTGCAAGAAATGATGGTGCCCTGGTCTAATTGATCAAAGCATAGCGTAGGCACTTGCATGCAGTATCAACATATACGTACCGTATTCGTGTACAAAGCAAATTGCACATACTGCTGCACACTGCACTGCATGGGCTTCTGCACAGTAAGTGCATACAAAGCATCGGAAGAAACATATGTACATACATGTATTTTGGTTGCCCCCCCCCTTAAGAAATGCCTTGCCCCCCGAACAAAGAAAGTCTGACTACGCCACTATATTAAAGCTTCTGAGCCATTGGTCATGGGCCAAGATGGCCTTCAAATTTTCAAAAAATGCTAGCCTCTGGAAGTGAATAATTACATAAAGTTGGCCAAGGATCTCTTTTCCTAACACCAGATTGCAATTGTATAGCCTCTAGAAACAATGTATGTACTTTTTGGGGCCTTTTGTCTTATCCTGTAAAAAGTTCCAAAGTCTAAAAAAGTAACAAGGGCATCATTCAGCATGAAAATATTGTGCAAAGAAAGCCCAAACTTTGAAACCCCTTCAGCAGTTCGCCTCAAAATTTCAGTGTGTTTGTTGTGTCTTTGTTTTGTCTGTTCTTGTACCCCAACATTCTGAGGGAAATCATCCACATCAAAGATGGTCACCTGCGAACTTTAGGGCAACAAGCAGTTGCCCCCAAATCATTTTGTGACATCTCTCAAATTTTGCAGATCTTCTTTTATTTCACTTGTGTATATCTTTCATGATGTGTCCAAACAAATATTGAATACTAAAGGTAAATGAAGGAGTTGTTCTACATGAATTGAACAATTTTGCAACAAATGTATTGCCACATGATTAAAAAGAGCCATTCTGCCCCTTTAGTTGGCAATTTGTTTTTTTTTGGCACATGTGGAAGAATCCTCGTTGTCTTGTGATCTGGTCAATATTTGATGGATGTTGGTGGGAATTGTGGCTACTTTTAACATTTAGAATGCTTTTTGCATCAGAAAAGCAGGCATGACAATTAAATGTCCCTCAGACTTGCCTGCCCGGCGGACGTGTATTGCTCTTGCACCCACACTGACTGCACTCGCAATACCACCGTCTGCTAACTTTTGTAAGAATTCTTTGTCAAACTGCATAAAAACTGTAGGCTATTAACTATTCATATATACAATCACAACAAACAAAAATCATAAATATTCAACGAAAAATGACTAAAGCAAATCTGGTTACCTTACTCTTTCAAACGACAATTGTCAATGGGGCTTTAGTGTGTGATTTTGCCTGCTTCGAGCTCACATAGTGAAGTCCCATTGACTTACTGCTTGAAAGTGAACGTTACAGCTGAAGCTTCGTCGTGCTGCATGAATATTCATATAAACCAATCAACAGTCAAGAAGTAAAAATCAAATTGGGCTCATGAATATAGCGAAATTGGATGATCTCTGTATGACAGTGTCATTGTTCGCAGGTGTTAGAATATGTACGCCAAAGAGGAGCGCATATTCGACACCTGCTATGAAGGTAACCCTCAGACCTGTAACAACACTGTAATAGTTCATGGAGAGGCTCCCTGGTTAGTAATAAAGCTGCAGTATTAAAGGCACCACAGTCTCAATCCAGACTGTAAAAAAATCTCCCTACTATGTTTACTTCTAGCGTTTAATCAAATTTAAACAAAACACATCTTGCTTATACATCTCCCAGGCAAAGCTACCGTAGCTTGCACTGAGTGTATATTGCTTAAGGCCATATCCACTTGTTACTATCTGTGAGCAATCGGGGACACAAGTGGCTGCACCAGGGCTGAAATTGAACACTCGTCCTATCGTCCAAAACGAGTAAAAATTGCACTGGGCGACCACTTTCTCTCTTTGAGCTTGTCTGATGGACAATTAAATTTTATGCGTAATTGAATGGTTTAATACATCAGCAAGAAAGTATGTCAAAGAAATTTCCTTAAGAAGTGGTATTGACATAATGATATGGACTGTCATTCTTTACTAAAACAAAAAAGGAAAAAGAAAAGGACAACTATGGCTTCAACGTTACACACAATTGATCATCTTTGGTTTTCAATTTCCATTCAGACAACCAAAAAATTTTTGGGCAACCAAAATTTGGCTTCATGGTTTTGTGATGGACAACCTTGAAATTTTCTTAAAAATCAGGCCTGCTGCACATATCCTCATTAACCAACTAAAGTGAAGCCTTTGTTTTGAGTAATGTCATTCAAAGTGCAGTTATTATTTTGTACATATATAATGTATAAATGTGTGTGGGGCAAGATTGTAAGGCATCAGTAATTGTCTGTAAATCAACCAGATCCTAAAAGGCGGCAATAGGCAGTCACCCCAAAATTTGCTTTGAAAAATCAGCAAACTCTTGCAAATCTCCTCTTATTGCATTACAAGCACCTCTGGAGACGTTTTGAACATAATTACTATAAACAATAGGTAAAGCAAGGAGAAATTCTCCTTGAATTTCACAATTTACCAACAAAAAATTGTCACACGATCAAAATAGGCCATTAATGAACTAGATTGATGGCGCATACTAACTCTGACTGGGGTGACTGCATTTTCCCTTTATTTCTGGCTGCCTTTATCAACTTAAGGGTGAAAATTGAAGAAAATTGTATAGAATACATGTACCAGCTAAGGTTTTCAAATCTTCTCTTATTTCCCTATCTTTCATGATATTTCAGAGCTTTAACACAAATATTATAGGTACAGTAAACCTTGGAGTTTGTATGAATTGAACAATTCATGGACAAAAATATTGTCACATGATTAAAAAAGGCCATTCATGAATTACGATGCAAAGGTTATACATCGAACTTGACATTTTCCCTTTAAAAAGAAAAGGAAGTACAGTACTATCTCTGATGTTTATCTGAACTCATTTTTGACACAGTGGGCTTAGATAGAGGATGAGTGTCCTTACTGTTGAGAGGATTCTAATAGTCATCTGTGAAAGAAGGTTTATATTCCTACTGTACATTTTTGGCAACAAGCTTAATTTAATCAGAGGCAGAGGACTATTATTAGGAGGGAGATTTTTTTTTTTGGGGGGTGGGGGGGGGGGGAGATTAAGCTGGGACTTAGTGTACAATTTCATACTGTCAGTGATGTGTGGATACTTTTACTGCTTAGTACAAGTATCCAGTACTAACCTCTACTGGGTTAGATTGTACACTGACTTAATTTTCCAAAAGGTAATTCATTGCAAATGTAAAAGCCAAAGAAATGAGTTAGTTTCTACAGACTAAGAGATTTTTCCACCTGTATTGATTATTATTAGGCATATGGACTTTGCAATTCGCCATGGGGAGGGGATGGGAGGGAGGCAGGGAGAGAGGTGTGTTGTTTTCTTTCTACATACAGTATAGTGTGTTTCCTTTCAAATATGGTGCCCTCTTAAGAACTGCTGAGGTGTTGAGCTGACACTTGTCAAGACCCCAGGGATGGAATTAAATGAAGTCCATGGAGGCCACATGTGGTCATATTTTTGGCAACTGTGTAGGTGCCCTACAAAATGGCGTACTTTTTGAAGCCATCCTTGACCTTAGTGCCCTTCCTAACAATAAACAAGGAAACATATACCAGATAATATCAGGCCTTGAGTTTAAGATTTCCAGGTGTGCTACAAATCACACCCCTCAGGAAATTAAGGAGTGTGGTAGGTGTGCTGTTTTATTAAACTTTAATAGATTTACCTGATTACCCCATTCTTTATCTAGGTGTGCAAAAAAATCACACTCCTCACGGTAATTTGTGCTGAGTGGTGGTGTGCGATCGCACTCGCGTGCCTCAAAATTCAGGGGCTGCATTTAATGTACACACTTCTATTTGGCCTTGACGCCCTTTGAGATGCATAAATGTTCCCAAAAGCTAAATTTTTATGAAAATGGCCTTGCTCTCAAGATGAACATAAGCACTCCCAAAAAGGATGGCAGCTGCTGTGGTAGGAAAGAATCTCAAGTAGAGAGCAAAGGACACTATGATAGCCTTCATGGGTAAATGTAGGATGCTTAATGAAGGGTTTTTCTGCAGGAAGTGATCTTTCCAAAAGATGACATTGGTATGAAGTTGAGTGTTGGTAGACTTCTACATATAAATTGATTATGGGTGGTAGTCAGTTAGTTTAAATTTTTTACTAAATTTTGTGTTGAATTTATATTTATTTATTATTTCCAAAGTAGGACACTGGAATTGTCGTACCATAATGGTGGCAAAGAAGTATGTTTTATGTCGGCCTAGACTTTCGAAGTTGTAACAAGACACAATATTAGAGTATTGCACTCCTGTAAGAAGTTGAATGTGCACACAGGTTGTAAGGGTGAAAAGAAAATTATGAGTTTCATAGCTTTGTGAAGGGAGTGATTTATTTGCTACGGTTTGTTAATCAATCACTAAAATTAATTTTTGCAGATAAATGGCTTTTAGTGCCTCATTGTTGATAATTTTATTTGGATTAGATCTTAAACTGGTGCTTACAGATTAGACACCAGATGAATTGCTGTCCATTTGATATGGTAAACGTGAAACACATATAAAGAGAATAGATGAATAGGCTTGTGTGTCAATAGTTTGTGAAGCTGGAACCTGCAGAGCAGAGATTTGTTTGTTCACATATTACCAACTTCAGAAATCAAAGTTTGACCTCATTCTGAGGGAAGAACAAGAAGGTGCAGGCTATTGAGTGTATTATGTGAAGTGAATGTCCTTTTGAAGAGAGCCTTTATCCCAAAAGCATTCTGAGCACAGGTTATACCACTTGAAGCAACCAGGCCTACCAATTGTTAGATCTATTATTCTTGAACAAAAACCTCTTTTATTGTTCACAGAAATTATCTCTCTTTCTTCTTTTTGGTTGAAACATTAGGTAAACAGTTAATTTTCACAAGTGAGAGCACCAGAAACTTTCCAACCTGTCTAGATATTCTACACATACCTTTACACATTTGTTTATTACAATGCTCTTCATGAAACAGGTCATGGCGCCACGGCGGTTGTGCAGAAAGCCTTGTGCAAGCCAAGGAATGAGGAGTGTGCCATTAAGAGGATTAACCTTGAAGACTGTGACACATCAATGGAGGAGCTAACAGTGAGTAAACAGCACTGACAATCACTTTGTGTTCTTATTACTCTTTACTCTTACTCTTAGTAGAGTGCTCAATTAAAACAAAATGATAAAGACTTCTCAAGTAAAATTAATTTAGTTGTGATTATTTTATTGTGTGATTTAATGCCCAAGCTGGCTTGAAGTTTTTAGCCAATTGTCTGGGGGAAATTTGCTAAGGCTGGGAATTGTCTGATGGACAGTCATTGGGGAAGGAGGGGTGGGGGGGGAGGAGAGTTGTTCTGGGTAAAGTATCCAAATGGAGTTCTTTGGCACTGTGTACCAGTTTGCTTGGAATGTTTGTTTATTATTGTGTAAGTGTAGCATTTGTAGTTTTCAGTCTTTCTGGAACAGAAACAGATTTCTCATGTCACTGTTGTTTGTGTTTGAATACAGACATGTTTAAATACAGTCCACATGGAACGCTGTGCTCAGCATACATGTTTAAAACTATGAATAATTTTCATCTTGTAGGGTTAATATACTGTTTAAGTGGCAGAAACTATACATACAGTAAGTATGCTTTATGAATTGATGTCAAAAGTTCAAGACATGCATGGGGAAATCTCAACGAATTCTTGAAATACTCTTTCCCTAGATATAAGTCAGTTGCTCTATGTATTAAGCAGCTACCTTAGAAACAGATGTTCATAACTGAGATTTGACAGAGGTCAGAACCGATCGTAAATATTAATACAATGAGGAGAAAACTGCAAATACAGTACTCATCCAATCTCACTGCAATGCTAGTATTGAAGCCTTACAGGGCAGCATCAATGCAGAGTTTCTGAATTGTTTATACTGTAGGTACTAATGGGCAACTTACTTGTTTTTGCACAGTCAAGCAATCTTAAATCAAGATCTGATAGAGAAAGAGAGAGTAGTTGAGTAGATAATACCCAGGGTGTTTGGAGAAAGGGGTTTTCCAGGAGAGGACAAATTCACAAATGAGAGTGGGTGTGTCTATGCTTGGGCAGTCCTGTCATCTGAGACAACCAGAAATTCTGCAGGATACCAGATACTGTAAAAACATGTGTAAGGTTGTCCATGACACAACTAAATCTTTTGAGGAAATTGATGTTTTATGTTACTGAAGCAGAGGATGAATTGCACAATCAAGGAACTTTAAAAATTGCATCAAAAATTCAATTCAATTTTGGTGATCGCGCACGTTCGCCACAACCTCCCACACAGTCACTTTGACGAAATGTGAATAGCACCATCAAGCCAAAAAATGTGCCCCATACTAACTCCACTAGTAGGCCACTGGGCCTGCACTGTACACCGAGAAGCTGAATTTGTTTGTGCTTATGTTGCAACACTAGTGCTTTCAGTCTAGAGATATTTAATGTATAAACCCACAATATGAACATTATAACATTAACTATGTCCACAATGTATACCAATGCATGACATATTGTCAACACAGAAAAGTAGGTTATGCAGGCAGTCCTTTACACCCACATGTAAAGAAAGCAGAACTGGATTAGAGACAAACTTTTGATCCAGATTTCGGTTGTATGTATCAACTGAAAATGGTTTGAAAAGGTGGTTTAAATCCTTACTATTTCATCGGTGATAGTTTATTGCATCTTTGGTCATATACACAAATTTTTGGAGTCCCCAAATGAGGACATTTTAGTCCCAAAATTTACAGTTCAATCACAAATTTTAACTACTTCACTCTGTATACATACTGTAGTATCATTAATTCCAAGAGAAAGACCTTTTGTCGGAACTATTGAAAAGAAAAAACCTCAAGAGGGCAAAATCCCAAAAATATTTGGGTCCCAAGTGTAAAAGACTCCCAAATAACAATCTGTGACATACAGTAATCACAAAATTTACTCCGAAAGGTTTTCCTTGCAAGGCATTTTTCTTTAGAGTGGCATTGCCCTTTGGCCATGGCCTAACGTGTTATACTGTAGGTCTACACTACGAACCTAACGTACTGTATTGAGGTTGTATAATTTCTGAAGGGTTATCTCCATGAATTCCAACAAACTTAGTGCACAGGAGAACAAAGCCCACCGTTTTCTAATATTTTTGTATTTAAACTTTGCTTTAATATTTTATCTGTTTTCTTACGTGTTGCTGAGTATACAGTAGTTTGCTTGTCAGAGGTTCTCAGATTTAATCTAATATTGAAGAGCATTCTTCCATAAGTTAGTGTTACAAGAGGGTATCACAAGCTCAAGATTCCATGTTGACCCAAACCCAAAGGAGCTGTTGGGACCTAGAATCTAACTCAAATGGCCAATCAATCACAGATGTATCCATACTTATGGGAATGGGAGCAAATTCAACTGAGGTCAGTGGTCCACTCCCTCTCTCAACATTTCAGAATATCATAAATGAACTAATATTCACACTACAGGGTGTAGGCAATATAGTTTAAGTACGGACTGTGAATGTCACTTTTATTGAAGGGGGAAGGGATCTTGTAGAAATGCATAAAATAATTTTTCTCCCCATGTCCCCCTCCCCTCAACTTTTCGGAAAATGCCAATGCCTTGTAATGAGTGTTGCCCCTCCCATAAAATTTGTAACCATACATACCTACTTAAGATGCTAATGAGACATCACTACCCTTAAACAGTAGATATCTGGGTTTTTTTTGGGGGGGTGGGGGGAGATTGTCTTATAGTGAAAGCCACTTTGGAAGACTGGTGATATTAAGGTCGTATCAATTTCATGGTTGCGAAAATGGTTGCACTACGGACTACCTTATTTTGAGCAGGACAACCAAATTTTACAATATGGTAGTCCTTCGGGCAACCATTGCTAATTCCTTAAAATTGAACGCTGTTGGGGGTATGTGAACCTTGGCTGACATAAGTTGAAAAATGAAAGACCTGTGCCATTTTCCAGGTCTAAGGGCTATACAGTGATAGTCAGAACAATGAAATTTATAGCCTTTTCATCAGCAGTAAATGCATGATAATGGTGGACAAAGTGAGCCCATATAGGGCGCTCTATTAGGATTGAAAGGTTACCTCCATCAGTTCCCAACACCTTTGTCTCACCTTCTGTTATGTGATGTCACTTGAATATCCTTCTGGAAGACATTTTGACCAGAGAAGGCTGGTGTTTATTTGTAAAATTATCACGACTTGTATAATAGGGAAAGATGTTACAAAGAGATTAAAATTTACAGTTTGCTCAGCAAACTTTAATTACTATAATTTGATCTCAAACTCACCAATACTGCATGTTTAAATTGTAACAGATTGTGGTAATATTTGGTAAGTTAGTGTTTCTTACTGTAGCTACAAATTAAGTTGTAAGAAGATATGTTTGGTACATAGTTGAATTTTGACTTAGGGTAATTGTCGCTTTACAGTCACGTATTTGGTTGTTACAATAAATATTGCAGGTTGGGCAGCTACTTTCACATTTCTCTTCTTTCTGTTTAAAAGGGGTTTACTTTCTCTTTAATATAAGCTTGAGTGTTTACATTAAAAATACTGTTTTTTGTCTGTGTACAATGAAAGCAAACATTAATATTAAAGAGTAAAGACTGGGAATTTTGTTGTAGAAATTTCTGTTTACGACAAACTGGTTACAATTTGAGACATACTGGTACCTCCAACCTCTTGTAAAAATCTTGTTCTGCTTGTTAAGTGCATAAATTTATGCAGCAATGCAGTTAGTTATGAAGTTTCCTTTAATAGATAACTGCTCCTGATATATTACTCCTGTACACTATAGATTGTTTGTCAGCAGTAAAGACCTATGTAGTACATGGTTTTGTAATGTTACATGTTTGGTTACGTATTTGGTTACAAACTGTATTTAGTGACATATTTGGTTACATAATTTGTTTGTATAAATGGTCATGGTCATAGAGGTGAAAGAGAAGAATGGTTTATTAAAAATAATGCTTTCAGTTTCATCAAACACAAACCATTTTTAGCACTGGTAGGATATTGACCATTAAAAGCTGACCAAGGCTAACAGATATAAGCTGAAACTTTGAGTTGGGCATTGTTGCCCAATTTGATAGATAAATAATTTAATTTTTCATTGAATACTTAACGTACAGGTAGTTCATCCTTTCATCCCTCAATTAATGAAGCGCTGTACTATTCAGAAGTGTGCCCATGTTGACAGTTTGTTTAAAGATGATAAAGGTTGAAATATTAGTGTTTCTTTCCTTTAGTGATTTCACAATGTGCCATTATGTATGTCTGGGGAAGGTGGGTGGGTGAAGGGTGAACCTGGGTTTAGTGTGTAATGAAATTTTGGCTGTAAAGTAGAACGGCAAAGGGGTGCAAGTTAATTGTGACTTGTTTGGTGTAACCAATTCTTTTGTGTTTTGCATAAATATTTGTTGATTCATTGACATTTACCTGTATGACCTTCTGTAAGTCTAGTACCCTTTGCTTCCCCATCAGACTGAAATACAAGCCATGGGACAGTGTAAACATGAAAATGTGGTCCAGTATTATACCTCCTTTGTGGTCAAAGATGAACTCTGGCTTGTTATGAAGCTGCTTGCTGCAGGTGAGTAAAGGTTTACTTTATATTGCATCATGGATTTGTTCACACATTGAGCCATATTAGTTATCTCCTTCCCATGTGCTTTCCCTTCCTTTCACTTCCCCTCTTCCCGTCAAGTGGTAGAGCATCCGCCTCTCATGCGGGAGGCCCGGGTTCAATTCCCAGGTCGAGTCATACCAGAGACTTTAAAAATGGAACCTTCTGCCATTGTGTGTGATGCTCCGCATAAGCAATGGAGTAAGGGAAAACAAGCCAGT
>WURT03175979.1:0-10366 GCA_009936505.3 Holothuria glaberrima | reverse complement strand
TTTTTGTTCATTTTATTTATTTTTTTTAAATTGCTCTTTCAGGTAGAAAAAGGCGAAAAATTTCCCATCAAAAATGTGTGTTTTGGTCTAGGCGGTAGGGCGAGGTGCACAGTCCCAAAATTGTTCCCTCCCCCCCCACTTTCATATTGCTTCCTATGCTTATGGTCTTTACAGTAGCTTCTTTCTCTCTGCAGGGGCCTAGATTTTCCTTTGTTTTGAAGTGATTGAAGTCAGCTTGAATGTTGTATACCAGGTAGAAGTTAGAATACATACTGTGTGTATAACTCCCCAGTTAAACTGTTTTGGCTTGGTGTATTGAGAGCGCTCAACCTATTTACAATATGAGAATTCAGTCCAAAGCGTATATTTCTATACCAGTGCTAATAGATATCAAAAGCTATGATCAAACAGCTTGATGTCTTCTCAAGATTTTGATAGTTATGGTCAAAAGTGTAATCCTATGCTAGGCCCAGGTGGGGAAAGGTTTCCACTTACAAAAGTCCATTGTAAACTAAGTATCATCATGGGTGCCATACCCGCCGGGAGCCTCCCAGCCCGGTTGCCTGGGGGCTCAGAGCGCATAGAAGTTACGCCACTACAGTATACATTGAATAGACAGAGCTCTAAATGCTACATAAATTACTGTATGCACAGAACGTGTCGTACCGTACAAAAGTGCTTTCATAGTACCTGACATTATTACTATATCATATTAGATCTAAAGTAGTACATACTGAAAAGAACCATTAATCTTTCACAATGACAATAACTTGCCAGGGTTACCATGGTAACTGCGACAATTCATGCCATAAGGTAAACACTTTAATAATGTAAATTTTGGAAGAGATTTTAATTAGCTATGGTTTGATCATTCAAGATATTGTTGAAGGGATTGCTTTGGTTCTGTGTGAATAGATTCATTTTCATTCCTATTTTGATAAAAGAAAAATAAAAATGTCATCAAGATCCATGTTTTTAGCGCTTGGAGGAATATGCAGGTGAAGACCCTAAATTATTAAAGGAACTTGCAGCTGGATTTTCTCCCTGTGGGACAGAGGGAGCTTGAAGAATATTTGATGAAAAATGTTATAGACAGTACTACAGAATATTTCCACATGTGTAAAACTGTGTTTTATAGATTCAAAATGATACTGTACAGTATAAGGTAATTCAGCAGATGCCAGCATGGCAGCTTGTTTCTTTCATGAAATGAAGTTTGTGTCAAAAGTAATTCAGTCATTTCAAGCTCATGAATATTAGTATGTTGGCCAAACTTTCAAAATTTCAAATGGTGCAACATTCATGATATATGTGCGTAATACTTGTAGGTTAAAGATAAAGCTGTTGCT
Source organism: Holothuria glaberrima (assembly GCA_009936505.3). Taxonomy (NCBI): domain Eukaryota; kingdom Metazoa; phylum Echinodermata; class Holothuroidea; order Aspidochirotida; family Holothuriidae; genus Holothuria; species Holothuria glaberrima. The sequence goes on along the minus strand of WURT03175979.1, from coordinate 9,017 downwards.
GGTATTGTTGTGGCTGAATAGTTTAAAATAATGACCATTGTACTGTATACCGTGGCTACTTTTTTATGAGCCATATTTTCTTTTATACTTCAACAGGAAATATTTTCTCTTACATACCTCTTTTTGGACAGACTGTGGAAATGATAAATTGTATTTACTTAATAGCACAGACACTGAAGTTGTAATAGTGAGGGTATCCAGGATAATACTCGAAAGTAAAATGTAAATTTTGACTTTTGCAGGTAGGCTTATACTTAAGTTTGTAGTATTTGAAAGGTACTGCACATAGCTTAAAGTATGTACATGTTTACATGAATTTATACTGTGAGTTGATGGGAATGATGGACAGAACCTAGTTTGCTAGAGAAAACATGTCTTTTTATGTTGGTTTTATGGAAGAATATATTAGATTAAAAAAAACCTAACATAATATAGTGCAGCTATTAAATATGGTGAAGTACTGTATTGTAAAACTTGACCACAAAATTGAATTTTGAGACTGTTAGACCCATTGTTCATTAAGTGTATAGCAATTTTAAGAGAATTTGGCATTGTGACCAAACCAGTGTTGACTGTAATATTATATTATCACTTTGTGGATATTTTACTCTAGATGGGAAGTCTTGTACTCATCTTTGGTCTTTGGAAAATGACTGTAAATGCAGTGGTAATATTGGGTGGCCTTGAAGGCTTGAAGCTTTTTGGTCTGATGCATAAAGTAATTTCAAAGTCACCTTGAATTCATACAGTATTCAAATTGGAGATACAGTACCAGTTTTTAAATAGCAGACTTCATTGATTTCATCACACATATGAAGGAGCAAAGGAACCGGTAGTAAATCAATAGAGTAGCACGGCTAGCACTAAGTTACAGTAGCAGGCACTCCATTAAGCATGGTGCCAGTTGTTTACTTACTCCCATTTCCTATCATGCATTGCCAGTCTGCTATTGTCCAGTTGTTACAAAGTTTGCATCCTTCTACTTGTTTTTGTATTCTTGGTTAGTTAGATGAGGTTTAACAGCCCAGTTTCCAACCAGCTGGTTCACGTTGAGTGTTCTTGGTGGATCAGATCCCATACAAACCTATACAGAAATATTCATACAGTATTCAAATTGGAGATACAGTACCAGTTTTTAAATAGCAGACTTCATTGATTTCATCACACATATGAAGGAGCAAAGGAACCGGTAGTAAATCAATAGAGTAGCACGGCTAGCACTAAGTTACAGTAGCAGGCACTCCATTAAGCATGGTGCCAGTTGTTTACTTACTCCCATTTCCTATCATGCATTGCCAGTCTGCTATTGTCCAGTTGTTACAAAGTTTGCATCCTTCTACTTGTTTTTGTATTCTTGGTTAGTTAGATGAGGTTTAACAGCCCAGTTTCCAACCAGCTGGTTCACGTTGAGTGTTCTTGGTGGATCAGATCCCATACAAACCTATACAGAAATATTCTATTGTGATCCATTTCAGATAAATTTAATGGTGTTCATTCATAAGTCTCAGCCATTGAAATGAACTTCTACAGAATGGAAAACTAAACAGTCACCCCAATCTTATTTTGAAACATTATGGCTGAATGTGACAAAATCTTGTCATTTTTGTTTTTAAAATGGGTCAGAATAAAATATTGCATAAAACTTAATGAAGGATTGTTCTGTACTCACATTTAACAAACGATGAACTCAATAAAAACAAATTGGAATATGATTGAAAAGAACCACGCATGAATTTAGGAGACCATACTGTGTATACTAATTGGGATCAGGGTGACTTCATTCCCCGTTTAATGTAACTTGAAAATTTGTAAAAAGGAATTAAAACTATTTTTTCATCATGATTGAAAATTTGTCATTAAGACATTAACAAAGAATCACAGAAACATCCAGGGTGAAAGTCCTTGAATTTGATTGGTCCATTTTCAAGGCTTAAAAAGTTCTTAAAGTTGCTCTTTTTCCTGCCATGTCCTGGAAACATCATGGAGTACTTTGCCTTTGGTTTAGTTCATGTAAATATAGTCTGAATATATTATATCCGAACTGTTACTTGTAAGATAGATAAATATGAAAAAAAAAAACTGTCAGATTTGCAGTCTTTTTTTCCCAATGAGTATTTTTCAAAATTTTGTATTTTGTTTTCTTTGAAAAGATGGCATAAAATTGTTCTTGAAGGGTCCTGGTGGTTGAAATATAAAAAAAAGTGAGAATGAGAAGACATACTTAAATAAGTCCAAGAACACAGGCATGAGCCATGGTATAAGCTTTTTGCAATGCAAAATGTAAGATACAGTATGTCTATAGGGTGGCCATATGTCCAACTTTTTGGCAGATTGACCAGCTATTGGGCATTCTGTCCACCATCTGGCATGACTTGTCGCCAGACGTTGATTTGTCCCCTTTTTGAAGGTCAGTGGGGACCAGAAGGACAAACAGGTCTAACAAATTTCAAATAGAAAATTTAATCACAAATTAATCTGTTCCTATCACATACAGTAGGCCTACAGTATTTTGATGTGAAAAAACTGAAGGGTATCTCAAAATAAAAATGGTACCCATCACTCGGCCACATACTCACAGATGACTATATTGTAAAACCTGCACCAGCAGTCAGTTTGATCTATTGCTAGAAGCATATGATGTATAGCCTGATGGGCATGTGTAGCAACACTGTCTGTGTATACACAACACTGGTTTAGGACAGTCATGTCCCCCTTTTTGGGAATTTAGAAGTGGTCACCCTCTACAGTATGTTGATGATTTTTGTGTTTGAGAAAATGGTAAGAAATAATATTTACCCGTCCCTCAGTACCGTACTGGTAGTACATTTTTCAACTCTTGCTTAATTAATATTTAGCCCTGAAGTTAAAGTTATTCCAGTGGCATTTCACAAGGATCTCCTGTGAAGGGAAAAAAAAACAAATTTGTGTCTTCCAAACCCTGTAGCAATACTCTATTTGTAACTCATTTTAATTAGTTACTTTGGCAAAAGATACTGTATCTAAAGTTCTCATCAAGGTGACAGAATGTAATGTCAAGTGGGTACATTGCCTCAGAATCCATCTGTTTTTCTTTATAATTGAGTGTCCTGTTGGTCCTTGAAATTTGTTACTGTTCGCATCTAGTTTAATATTTTTCCCTGTAGATCTAGCATAAAATTACATTATATCCAGGGTATAGCACACAAATTAAGTTGTTAATTGTTTCCTGCAACCATGTCAATATCATAAAGAAATATAATGCCACATGTGTCTAACCAATGTGCTGCAATGACATCACAGATTTCCCATAATGCACTGCATCTCTTGAAAAAAATTAAAATTTCTTTGAAAATTAGTATCTTCCAAAGGCTACATTCTATTGAGATGGGATTTTCACCTAAATCAGACAAATCTTTTGCATGTTTATGAAGTCACTGAATTTTAATCCCTGGCAAACCCCTTTAAGCTTGAATATCTACCATACTAGCCATTTGAGACAAACTTCTGGTACAAATGTGATTAACACCTGCAGCAAATGTGCCACACCATGTGTTGTAAGTATACCTAGTATTGAAAACATAATACAGTATTTTCATTGACTAAAAAATTCCTTGAAGGCAAAATAAATTACTGAGGGTTCAGACAATGCATCTTTCAGCATGTACAGTAACTGTCATTGCCGAGGTGGCATGTTTGCATTTCTGCCAGCACTATTGCAACATCCCGGAAAACTTCTGTTCTGTTGCTTATAATTGAGTCACATTTGTATTATGACAGGGAACTTGCAAGAATCCATACATGTTAATTGTAGATGGTTTGTACAAAAGACTACCATTGGCAAAGCTTTCATCACCATGACATTGATTCCATGAATTAAAAAATAATTTAAGTAATGGAAGTTGCCTAAAAAGCATTAAAAATAAAAGGAAAACTTACAGCAGGATTGTAAAATCATAAATAGTCAGGTTGACAAATGTTGACAATGTAGACACAGAAACTAAGTGTGCAACCTTGCCATGGGAGTTAGGGTTAGGGTGCAGGAGGGGGTGGGGAGGAAAAGGCAGAGTGGATTTTAATTTGGGAGTGAAAGTAGGGATCAAGGGAGTAAAGTGTTAAATTTAGTCCATTGAAATTTGTAATTTTGTAATGCAGAAAATTACTGAGGTATTAGGTTTTCTTGCGAGGAAGATAAAAAACAATTGTTTCTTAATTGTCTCTGGGTCCAGAGAAGTCAAATAATACTTGGAAAAAATATTCAAAGTAGGGATGAAATGGCAAAATTACCCAGCAGTGACATGAAATAATCCATCAGTTTGTTTAGTTTTAAATTTGGGTCAAGAATCTGGACTCACGTGAGGCACATTATGCATGCCAGGTTCCTCCCTGGTAGATCATGGGTTAATAGTGCACGGTTAGATTGCTTGATTTAACATGGTACTTATGTGTCCATAAGATGAAGAATGAGTCGTTTCCAGCAAGTCATTCCAACTGCTGCTACCCTGTTGATTTAACATGGTACTTATGTGTCCATAAGATGAAGAGTGAGTCGTTTCCAGCAAGCCGTTCCAACTGCTGCTACTCTGTAGGGAACAGCCATTTATTGTAACCCTCCCATCAGGGAGATACTATAAGCAGGACTGGACAACAAATGAAAACAGAATTTCCCACCATCTTTTAAATATTGTCTACTGTACATATATAGATGGGCAGATCTCTGCCAGTTGCCAAAAATTTCCTCCTTATATTCCAATGTTATTGGTAAACAGTGTCCCTGTTTCACCTCTATTCATGAAAGCAAGAATATACAGTATTCCCAGTGTTTCTAGAAGGAGGGAAGCTGTAGATGAAGAAGTGAGTTTGTCACTCCAGTCACAACATGATCCAAATCGGAACCAAAAGTATTAAATCAGCTCCTTCCATGAAGAACTATTTTAGTCACCTTGAATTTTTATTTGGTTCTTCAGGGATTTGGACCTATTATAAATTGTGGGATTCACTTGGCAGACATTTAACCCCTGCTGCATCTTATTTGCATTAATTCACACTTCAGGTGCTTTCCACACGCATAGTGGGAGAAATCTTTGGAACACAAGGCATACATTGGACTACACATACAACCAAAGTATACATTACCTCTTACCAAATAGGAATTAGCAATTGACATAAGTGATGAAATTTTGTGCTCCATTTGAACTACTGTGAGATAAATTTGGAAATCATCTTCATCTTAAAGTGACATTTGCTACTTTTTGTGTCTCAGTACAAGTAAGAACTGTTTAAAATACTGTGAATATCGTTATCACATTACAGTCAGGGTAAATATTCAGCTGACATCGGTGTTTGCTACTTACAGTATTATGTTCACTGACAAGTGAAATGTATCAGTCAACACTCCAAGAAACTGTGTCAGTGGACACTCTATAATTGCTTCAGACCTGTTGTTGAGTGGATCACACAAAGAATAGGGAAGATACTGTAGACATCACCATGGCAATATCTATGAAATGGGGCCATGAGACAAAACCATTTTGGTCTAGGCCAGTTGTAAAAGTGTTTAAATTCTGTATTGATATTCTTTTGCCTTTCAGCTTGGCTAATATACTTAAAGTACGACCATACTCAGCCATATCAAGACATAGAACTGTTTATATCTCATGAAAAAAGTACTGTGTTTTGAGGTACTGTACTGCACTTGGACTGCTGGATATTCAGCAAACTGTGTGTGCATGCATGAGTTTGTTTGGCATCCAGACTGAGGACCTAAACAATGATTTCAGATCCTCTGAAGGAAATTTATATTCCCAACTCAAATTTATTTTTGATATAAAACAGAGAAACTGATTCTAAGGATTCAGGTGAAATTTTCATTCACTTCCCATGTTTGGTTCTCAAGATATTAGCAGCTGAAGTTATCACATTTTCTACCAGATGTCAACTTGTAGCAAACAGGACCTTGGATTGATTAGGGTTGCTATCTTGCCCCTAAGGCATATAAAGTTTAAGGAATTTCACTGCTCAGGATGCATTTATGGTATGTTTCGTTTATAAAATTGGTAGTAAGTTTTAAAGAAAAAGAAAACATTGTCCTTGAATGTGAAGCCATGACATCACTCCTACTTGCTTCAAGTTCACTTTTGGTAGAAAATGTGTCAACTTCAGTTGCTAATAGTATCTTGAGAACCAAACATGGGAAATGGATGAAAATTTCACTGAATGCTTAGGATATGTTCCTCTGTAACATATCCCGCAGAGCTGCTATCTCACAAGCTTCATTCTGTCTTTTCCTTTTGATGTGCAAACACATGACTCATGGATATTGAGTTAAATGTATTTAAGTATTAGCAGTTAGTATTTTCATGCAAAATGTGCTTAGCTGTGCACAGTATAATTTCATGAAAAAGGTGTGTATATGTATACAACTCTAAAGACTGTAGATACTTTACACTCGTGATTGTGTGCAAACTTCACATTCTCTTTGCATGTACATATTAAAGCCTTGCTACATCTTATTTGCATTATTCTCATGCTTTGAGCGCAACTCAGAGCAGTTTTGACACATTCCCACCCCATGGATGCCATTTTGGCTGGTTACACCCCCTTTCCCTCCCATTCTCTTTCTGCTGCATGGTTTTGGAGGTGTAGCAAGGGTTTCACAAGTTTGTGAATATCCCCATCAGTGAGGTGGGGAGAGTGACAGTAGGCACAGACTCAGTCAGCTGTTACTCATGTGCAGTCCTGTACTATAGGTGTTTGTGTAAAAATTTGTAGTGTGTGTGTTTTTAATGCCTTCGATGTTAACATCAAAAGTTATTGTGCATTCTGGCCCTCAAATTGGCTCACATGACCCCCTTTACAAGCCAATTAATCAGTCACTGTAACCTCTGTATAAACTGCAACAGCCCTGTGCAATGTCACTACTGTAGTTAAGCTGTTTCCATCTTTATACAATGGAAACAGTGTATAGCATTTACTTTCTTGCAACTTCCTTTAATATTATATGTGGTGAACCTTTTCTGCACCCCTAACTTGTCAGCATTGATGAGCATGCCTGCCAGTCTGAGGTAGATTGCAAATTGGTGATGCAAACCCTGTTGATTTCTCAGTTTTTCAGAGTACTTTAAATCAGTAGGATTTCTCGTTACGTAAGTTGTAAAAAATTGCACACTAAAATCTGCATGTGTGCACTGCAGGATATGACAGAATTGTTTTACTGAGTTTTTCATTGTATGTAAATTTTGCTTTGTTGGTGATTGCATTTTAAAAGCATACAACATACATTGCAAATCAAAGAGGAATTCTTCAGAAAGATTTGTAGAAATAAGCAAATGAGTGCATGCCAATATAGATGTCCTGTAATTACTGTAAGGGCAGTAGCAGAGATTTGTGTAAAAACTGGGGGGAGGGGGTGATAGGCCCTTGAGGCAAAAGTTACCATGTAAAAAAAAGGACTTCAATTGGAGCATTTTCAAAAAGAGGGGGATATATCCCCCTCCTCTCCCCCTCTCCTTGGGATTTCCACCAATGTGGAAGAGTAATACTCATCTGCCAAGTAGGCCTGGCAACATTTCCCACATTGCTGGCTAGCTAATCCTCATTTCCCTTCCACTCCCAATGGATCTACATGGTATGAATACCAAAAGCAGAAAGTTTGGGTTTATTTCCCAATCTTGTCTCTCTATTTTTTTTTAAGTGCTCGTCTGTGTTTCTGTCTACTGTTTCTTTATAACTACTTAACTTATTCTCCACTCACAGAACTGAAATGTGAATTACAGAATGGCCTTCCAACCATATTGGTTCCTTTACCCTCAAAACAAGAAACCTGCCAGTTTACTTTGAAGCCAGTCACAGAGACCGTCGGAGATTTCCTGAATAATGTCAAGTCTGAGGACGGTGGTGTGGAACGTGTCTCATTGTACAGTGAAGGTTTGTATATTCACTTCGCAGACGTGTACTTACCCCTTGCTACATCTTAGTTGCTGCCCGGGGTGGTTTTAGCACTGCGCCCTCTATGTCCGCCATCTTGTCTTAAAGATTGCCCTCATTTGCCTTCTGCACAATTCTCTGTAGCTCGGAGCGATTGAGTCTGGCAAAGTGCCTACCGTTTTCCATCAGTTTTGACTGGTTTAACGCTAAGTGTTTCTCTCATTATTATCTGTATTTCAAATTGTATGCTTTACCCCATTCGCTCCTCGTGAGTCCCTGGGGTTCATTTGGGGTTTACCCATGGATGTTTTTGTTACTTGCGAATATTGTGCGGTATCTCAAGAATGGTGTAGTCTCTTTGATGGTTCCAATGCTTGGTGTATGAGTATTTCATATTAAAAAGAAATGTCATGTTAGGATGATCAGGGCAAAGGTCAGATGAGGTCACAGAAGGTCACAAAAATTGATAACCTTGATGTTACAAGTAGGAAGCATGAATACTTTTTGATTCCTTGCCGAAGGCAGAAGGAATCTATGCGATGGTGATGTCGTGTGTGTATGTGTGTTTGTGACACTTAGCTTGTAATTGTGATATCTCAAGATAGGAATGACCGACACTTTTCATATTTAGTATGTAGATTTGTCATGTCCTGAGGAAGAACGCTATTGTTTTTGGCAGAGGTCAAAAGTCAATTCGAGGTCACCATAGGTCAAAGTCCCAAAACCTTGTAATCGCAATATCTCGTGATAGGAATGACCGACATTTTTCATATTTGGTATGTAGATTTGTCATGTGAAGAGAAAGAACGCTATTGTTTTTGGCTGAGGTCAAAGGTCATTTGAGGTCACCAGAGGTCAAAGTCCTAAAACCTTGTAATCGCGATATCTAGAGGTAGGAATGAGTGACAGTTTTCATATTTGGTATGTAGATTTGTCATGTTGAAAGGAAGAACCCTATTGTTTTTGACAGAGGTCAAAGGTCATTTAGGGTCACCAGAGGTCAAAGTCCAAAAACCTTGTAAACGCTATATCTCGAGGTAGGAATGACCGACACTTTTCATATTTAGTATGTAGATTTGTCATGTTGAGAGGAAGAACCCTATTGTTTTTGGCAG
>WURT03175978.1:15924-27862 GCA_009936505.3 Holothuria glaberrima | reverse complement strand
GTCATTTTTTGGAAATCTAAACGGTCAATTCATGATGAAGTCGCGGAATATTGCGGTGCTTTATCTTCAGTAACTGATTTACTCAAAGTGGCGTAACTTTACAAATATTCTCAAAAATGCACTATTTTCACCGACCTTCTGGCCAGATGTATCTAGAGTGAACTTAAAGCACCATCTTCTGTAGTGCCCCTAAATCGGCAACCTCTGGTGGCGCCACCTGACATCCTGACAGGGGGCTCTTTGGGTCCAGGAGCCGGGGTCCCCCAGGCTCATCGTACGCCGCTGATTATTCATATGATTAATAGTTCTACAGTCTATAACTAATTCCTCTGCCATCCAAAATGTATATTCGATTACGTTGGGGGAAACCTATTGTTCGAAATAACAATCAATGGGGGTTGTCGTTATCAATTTTATCAAAAGGTCTCCTAAAATGTAGGAGATATCTCGTTTCCTAAATTAAGTAGACAGTCTAAGCTGTAATTAATTTGCATTGCCTCCTTACCCAAAGGGATTATCTAATGAGGTTGGGAAATGGGTTCAAGTTATCTACCCAACTTGGGAGGTCAATTAAGAAATTTTAGTCAGTTTTCTACAAAATTGGGATGAAATTTGAATCAAATTTGGGCAGATTTATGTAAATGTCAAACAAAAAATATACCTGTCCAACATTTTAACATTTTGGGGCTATTTCCTGCAATCTGGGAGGCATTTTTTCAAAAATTTCCTCCATACGTTACGCGCCAACCCTTCGTGGCGCATAGCGTACCTACACTCCATCCTTTCAAAACATGCACAAGTCAGCCCCAGTCGAAAATACCTTCCGACAGCGCTGAGAGGGGTACCGATTACACCCCCGGGAAGCCGATGGCTCCCTTTTTTGGGAGCCGTTTTAGTTAGCCCCTCATTTGGGTTTGGGTGTGAGGCCTCTGTTCTTTTCCCCCTCCTAAGAGGTCTTCCGAGATACTAAATGCCATGCAAAATGCAGCCTAAACAATTCACTTGATAAACAGAACACGTTAGATACACTCAAAGTGTTTAAACAGAAGGAATATGCACTGAATTCCTATATTTACAGTAAAAGCTCTTGCCTGCATACAAACATCCTAATTACGAAACTGATCTTGAGAATGTTTCATTAGAAGCCATAACCAGCCCAAGTTGCAATATTAGCGGACGGATTAAATAGTACCAAAGGAACAACAAGTGAATGAGTTATTAGAAGAGATATAACATACTTGTAACAAAGCAACACTTCTTTTGATTTACATTAGGATTTGCATTTACCGTTGTGGGCTAAGACGTCTACTCCTGTGTATACTTGCGAGGTGTTTAAAAGCTCTTCCACGCAAATAAACCAAAAGAAATTGATATAAGACTAACGTAAGAGAGTATATCCCACGTACCGTCTAGACAAGCATGCAAACAAGATTTTGGTAAAGCAGTTGCCCTTCAAGGTCTTAATTAAAAATCGAAGTCTTAACGTCATGTAATTTTTTGGTATGTATTACGCCGTTACAGTTTGTCATTCCCTCTGCGTCATGTATGTGTGTGTGGAGAAGAGCTCACCCGTGGGTCTGGACTGGAAAATATTGACAATATTGACAAAACCTAAGCGAAAGATTTATAACTGAGACAACGAATAAAGGTTAATATTGTCAGAGCGTAGGAAGGAAGAACTAACTCTTGCGGATAAAATACTACCATGTAGGGTCAAATGTGTTCTTTACATCGACGTTGCGAGTCTATACTGCCTAATGGTCCGCACAAACATGTTCGCTTGCAATACACGAGCGTACGCTCCTCTACTCCGGGGCTCCATGCGTTGCTTCTATGCTCCTCTGCTCCTAGCACACCACTTAGCCGCTCTACGTGCCTCACTACATCTGTCCTCTGCTCTTAGTGTTATCACGTATTCAAGGATGCTTCCACCCTGAGCTATTTGAGAACGACACACAACACATTGGGTTTAAAGACAAAATATTTCAAAGCCCAGGAAGGGATCTCGGAGTGGATTCATGGATTCGTGGATGCGATCTTGCGTCCACACACTGAGCTATTTGAGAACAACACACAACACATTGGGTTTAAAGACATAATATTTCAAAGTCCACGGAAGGGATTTCGGAGTGAATTCGTGGATTCGTGGATGCGTTCTTACTTCCACACCCTGAGCAATTTGAGAACGACACACAGCCCATTGGGTTTAAAGACAAAATATTTCAAAATCCAGGGAAGGAATCTCTAAGTGGATTCTTGGATGCTATCATGTTTCCAACACCCTGAGCTAGTTAAAAACGAAATGGTGAGATCGAATCCGCGAATCTGGATACTGTGAAGAGATGCACGTGGACCTGCGTTCTATAATTGTACCCAGAAGATAAGCTAAACTGTCCTTGCACGCAACAAATTCTTGCTTCTACTGGCAATATTGAAAAGAGCATTCAAGCGCGTTGTATTTGGTCCTATCACTTAGAATATACAGCATATAATGGACAGGAAAGCTGTGTGCTAGCGGCTAAGGGCTGCTATTTGTACTCAATATGGGGGGGGGGGGCATGAACTCTTTGTTAAATAATTTACTGTGTGGAAAATCAAAGTCAATGGGCGATTTCTCAAATATTGGGAGATGGGCTCCCCCCCCCCCGATCGCTGCCCACGCTAGCGGCTGTAAATTGTAATCGATTAGATATTTGCCACAACATTCCAATATTAGGCCTACGTCATATAAAAAACGTTACCATCAGTACTGAAGTAGGCTTACGTACAAAGGTATGCACAGTAGCTGTTTCGCGGAACTAGGCTAAATTTTCTTTCGTTTAGAATTAATGAAACTATTTCCTGTCCAAACTTCATTTCCACATACTTTACGACAGTAAACACATATTTTTTCGTCAAGAGCATTTTTTAAAACCCCCTCAACTCTCGCTATAAGACAAATTTATAAGTAACTCCTGGGACGGGAACAACTCAATATTCGTAAGGATTTTTAGTCATAATTGGTCACTGTTCAAAAGATTTTTTAGTCATAAGGTTTATTATTCATAAACGTCCTCATTCATAATCGTCAAAAAGGTTCGTTGTTTATAACGTTCGTTATTCATAATAGAAAAATGTTCGGTATTCATAATAGAAAAAAGGTTCGTTATTCATAATTAAAAAAAAGTTCGAAATTCATAAATAGGAGAAAAGGTTCGTTTTCCACAATAGGTAAAAAGGTTCGATATTCTCATATAACAGAGCTTTAATTATACAATTTTTTCAGGGGTGATAAACGTTAAACTTGGCTTTCAAAATATATTAAATTAAGCCCAAGGCGCCATTCGTAGGCTAAACAGCGCTCTCACAAAGTTAAAAATTCATTTAGATCAGCACTAAGGGGACGGTATTGCATTGTAATTTGATACCCAAGACAAAACTGAATCGAATTCAAATTTTTACAGCGAGTGCTTGCATATGTTGACTATTGTCAGTTATCGGAGTGTGTTATACCCTTTCCCTAAGTGGGGTTAATGGACAGTCAAAATGTGCAACGAAAAAATAGCCAAAAATTAAACGTTTCATAAGTTTAATTACGTGACTCACAAAATGGTTGGGAGAACTTACTTCGACGATTTGTTAAGTGTGAATTTGTTACCTGCGTTTTCCAAGCCATCACGGGATTTTGGGGAAATTAGTGAACATGAATGTCCTCATGGCATACCCTCCTCGCCTCTCCAGAAGATAGGATCTTTTTTACAGTTTAAGCGACTTTCTCTGCAGTTATGTCGGTATTTTATTTCTTTTCTTTGAAAACATTCCCTTTTGAGGAAATAAATAGTCCCCGTTTATTGATAACGAGTATAATTACCTAAAAACATCTTCTATGATATCAAAACGCCTTTAAAAGTTTGAGTGAAAGGGCAGAGACTCTATCAAGCTGTTGATAGTGCCTTTTTCTGTTGACAATGTGAAGAATTTTGTTGTCCAGCAATCTTTTGCGTGGTTCTTTCCCTTTAAAAGTTGTTAGGTCTAGAGATGTTACTGATTATTAGGACTCGTCAATAGTACAAAGTTTAATCATAGGCGTACTAGTCAGGGGTCTGAGGGGATGTAGCCCCGGAGTGCATGTGGAACAAAATCCTATTTCTCTGGCACATTTTGTGAAAATCAGGCCATTAATCGTATTATAATGGCTTTTCGGGTAGACGGCTTAGCCTCTCCCCCAGAAAATGTCCCGTACACCCATGGTAATTGTTACATGAATTTGATTCATTTTCTTTACTGGTGAATAAAACTTTAATGAGTTATGATTGTAGAGCACTAATTTAAAGTTGTTTCCCTGCATTATATCATCGGTAAATGTTATTTTCAAGTTTGGACATGGAAATGACACATAACCATAACAAGACTTGATTTTCTTTGGAAAAAAATCCTTTAAGAAAAAATTCGCAGTTCTCAAAAACTTTTCCTGTTGAGATGAAAACAAGGAAGCTATAGAGGGGCTGGTTATACGTTAAAATTTCATATATGATCTTGATTTCATCTTCGTTAAGTTATAAAGACAGTGTTTAGTAATCACACCTTGAGATTACTTTAATTCTGGCCACATCTAGCATTGTGAGGAGGATATTTAGGAAACAAGTTCCTTCCAAAGGACGGATATTATCATTTGTGTCACATTTGGTGCATTGTATTTTAAAATATTTACATCTAATATAGAATTCGTATATTTACAATGAAAAAAAAACAAGCTCTTCTGTTCTACCTTTCCTGTTTACAGAGAGCATTCCGTTTGTAACGACATTTTCATTTTTCTTATTCAGAACCTCAACATGAAAACTGCCAGAGGTATATTTTTTTCTTTTAATGCCATATAGCCTAAAGAATTTATAAAAGGGTAAAAGCCTAAACTATATGAAAAAATTTCACTTAATTACAACAAATGATAACTTGAATAAACTGAGCTGCTGAGGTGAAACACCATAGCCACATTGTTTCGTTAACCTTACCAGATATGGTTACTTTCTAAATTTGACCAGTATGCGTATAGCTGGTGATGTTTTTGTTTAGTACTTCGCTAAGTTTAACCTCTGTGGCAGAAATTAAAGAGAGCCACAACGCAGTCATAAATTCGACAAGCCAATTTTTATGTTAAAAGAGTATTACACTGCAATGTTACGGTGGCTCACTAGGGATATGGAAAGAAAAAAGAGCTCCCTGAAAAGTCAAAATTTTGACTTTTAATCTCGAAATTTTGACTTTTAATCTCAAAATTTTGGCTTCTAAAGTTAAAACTTTGACTTTCAAAGTCGAAATTTTGACTTTTATTCTCGAAATTTTGACTTATAAAGTGGAAATTTTGACTTTAAATCTCGAAATTTTGACTTTTTATATTGGCGCATTACAGGTGGAACTCGGATTTTTAGTTTTAAATCTTAATGTAGACAAGAACAAATAATGTCAATAGAAAGTTTCATTCACGGCACCTAGTTTATTGCAAGGAGTAAATAAATTGTGATTCGTACGGAGCTTTTCCGGTGTAACGTACCATGCGCAAAGCCAGTATATACCGGCGCGGCGCGGCCATATAGACCTTATGCATTGACGTCACATTGACGTCATGTTTGGAGAAAAACAATGAGCACTTGGCTGCATGCAGCAGAATTCGCCGCTCGCGTGCAGTAGACTTACGCGCGTATCCGATTGGTTGACGAATCAGCTGTCTGCATTTGTTGGTGTAACTTTCAATGATACATGTTCCTCCAAAGGAGAGCGTACCTTTTGCTCTGTGACATCATATGCATTAGGTCTATACGGCCCCGCCGCCAATGTAGCACAATTCAATTCAATTTATTTCTCATACGTACATGCACATCAACAAAATTTCATTCGTCAGAAAGTTTGCATACATATGATGGACACTAGAAAAAAAAACATTACTGTTCATCAAAACTAGTGACCATGAAACAAAGGAAACAAAAGAAGCAAAAGGGAAGAAAAAGAAGAGACAGTCAGAAAAAAAGAAGAAAAAATTTTTCTCAGGATATTAACACAATCCAGATGAATATTTAGAGCTTAAAGCTCAAAAGTGATAATAGCTTTTGAGAAAACGTTTAAGATATTTTTGAAAAGAACGAAGTGAAGTACTGGATCTTACATTAAGGGGAAGGTTGTGCCAAATATTATAACAATGATTTCGAAGAAGTAATTTACCATGCACAGATTTATGACGTTATACAGCAAAAAGATTGTTATTTCGAGTGTACATCGTTATTTCACTGTCAGTTGAAAGTGAAGGTTTTATGACATCTGCTAATGCATTTGGTAGTAAGTTATAACAATATTTACACACAAGTATTCCCATACAATACATATGGATATCTTTAGTTTTTAACAAGTTACAATCCAAGTATAACTGATCAGTTGAATAACGCCTTGGGTTTTTAGTAAGTAGTTTGAGTCATCTATTTTGTATAGTCTGGAAAGGTTTAAGTACAGTTGCACAGGCTGTGCCATAAACTTCAATAGCATAAGAGAGCCTACAATACACAAAGGAATAAGAAATCTGTATTGCCGTATCAACTAGAAGGATGCTACTCATGTGATAGAAAATACCAATGTACTTAAGGAGAGAGTTACGTAATTCATTCATATGCTGCTCCCAGGTTAAATTCTCGTCAATGGTCAATCCTAGGTACTTTGTGTAAGATGACTTGGTAATTTGGGTACCATTAAAGCCAAAGCTCTCAAAGAATTCATGATCATTTCGTTTACCTGCATGAAAAATTGTAGTCTTGCCAATATGCAGTGTAAGTTTATTTGATTCAAACCAGATATTTAATAGGCTTAGAGTTGAAGTAGCCATTTCAATTAACTTTGCACAATTTTTGTAAGCTAGTAAGACATTTGTATCATTAGCAAAGACGCGAATTGATACATTTTGGGCAGCATTTTGAATGTCACTTACATATAGAAGAAAAAGGAGCGGTCCCAATACAGAACCTTGTGGTTCTCCAGTGGTGACATTAGTGCAATGCGAATACGAATTATTTACAAAAGTACGTTGTTTTCTATTAGAAAAATAACTTGACAGAACGTTGAAGACCGTTCCTCGGATACCATAGTGTGACAACTTCTTAAAAAGAACAGCATGATGGACTATGTCGAATGCTTTCTTCAAGTCTAAGTAAAGTCCTAGTACGTTGTTACCATTATCCAATTGGGAACGAATATTACTTACAATTTCTAATAATGCATGAAATGTTAAATGTTTTTCTCTAAAACCAAAGTGATATTTGTAAATGACATTATGTATGTTTAAAAAACATCTCATCCCTTTTTCTATAACACTTTCAAGAATTTCATCTATGTACGAGAGTAAACTAATGGGTCTATAGTTTTCTGGTAGTGAGCGATCACCATTCTTAAAAAGTGGAATAACCGTTGCTGTTTTAAGTGCTTCTCGTGACTAAGATTGTGACCTATTGATGAAAAGAAGTCATTCAAAGCATTGGCTATATCAAAATCATTCGAATAGGTTGTACCTTCATGACGGATTAAGCTCACTGGAAAACGACGCTTCTGTTTACCCTTAACTTAATATTAATAAGTGACCAAGCTTGCTTTGAACTGGTTTGTCTAGACAACACAATATTTTTGTAATGTGATGCTTGGGCACTACGAATAATCTGATGAAGTACACGCCGATAAGAAGATAGCTTCCATTTGTTGTCGTTGGTAGGATTGTTGATATACTTCAGATATAAAATATTTTTGTGCGATATAGAAGTTTTGATACCTTGAGTAATCCATGGTTTATCATTTATCTTTTTTCTAGACATTCTTCTTCGAGGAAAATATAGATTATGATATGATCGTAAAACCTCATTTAATTGGTTATAAGATCTGTTGACAATAGTGGTATGGTCCATAGATTCAAATGCCTGGATAAAATTATTAAAGTTTCTTTGATTGTAAAATCTAGTCGTTGGTCTTTCTATATTATTTGACTTTTCATTACCTTCAATAATACAGAAATTGGGCACATGATCACTTATGTCGGTGTAGGAGTTAATAGAAAAGACCTTATTTTGAAGTAAGCCTGAAAATAACTTGACATAGATATTAGCAATAAGCGTAATGCTGGTTTCGGTCATTCTAGTTGGTAAATTCATGATACGTATGAAATTATGACCCAAAAGTACACTAACATAATCATTAATGGTAGGACAATCTTCAAACTTAAGTAAATCGATGTTGAAATCACCCCCCCCCCAAAAAAAATAGTCAAAGGGGTGACAGAGGATGAATCTTCACCAACATAATTTTGAAAACGGTTTCTATTATCACTTTGATAAGTATCCGTACTTGGGGTAGCCTGAAAGGTGCTAAAAATCATCATTAGTAAGGTTATCAAATGGTTGTATGAGAGACTCTGACATGTCGGTAATGGGAGAAAAAGAAAGTTATATTGCAATACAATACAAAGATGAAGAAAGAATAAGTAATAGACAATTAAGTAACTAAGTAAACCTTTGGTTTGCAGTAAGGTTATAAGTTCGTAGACACATGTAATGATGCATGAAACTGGTAACAGTCGTTGTAGGTCATTAACTCCCCCCCCCCCCGATCCTTTTCGTGAATTCTGTGCCATTCTTGTTCACAAGAGCTACGATTCTTCCATTGTGTGACCAAGCAGCCTTAATGGGGTGGTTCTTAGTTACGTTCAGGAGATCTTGGTTGACCTTTGTCAAGTCTTCTCTGACAACAATTTTGGTTCCTTTCAATTTCCTCCTATTTTTGATGAATCGATCTCTAGCATCGTAATAAGAAAATTTCACAACTTCTCTACGATACGAGCAGGGCTGGAGGACATTGAGTCCGGACTTGACCTCGAGTCCGGACTTAAGTCCACTTTTTGGACTCGGACTTGGACTTGGATTCGGAATCTCTGGACTTGGACTTTGGCTTTGACTTGAAGTCGAGTCCATCAAGTCCAGACTTTTTCTTCATCACATTTTTTTTAATTTCATAATCCACCCAAAAGCAACAGAACAAAACATGTACTAGGGCTTTAGTTTCTCGATATCGCGTACAGTAGGCCTACTGTAATTATAATAGTAGTCTTACTGTACTGTAGGTAAGAGAGTAAAATGATCATGATACCTGCAGGTGTACCATAAAAAGATCTTAGGTTTAGAAAGATTACTCAGTTCCTTATCATCATCTTCACAACCTGCCATAGGCTAGGCAGTATTGAAGGGTATCAGGAAGCAATTGCAGGCATGTGCATACAACACTATGAACATAACTATAAACATTTTGGCGATTTGTTTTTGGAGGGGGGTTAACATGTTAGATAAGATGGATTGGCAAATGCATGATTAAATCCAATTGCACAACAGGCACTATTACAGTGAACAAATCGGCACTACTCAGCAGCATTATTTAAGTGATGTGTGGTGTACTTTCCATCCAATACTCGTATGTTTTTGCTGACCAGTTCCATATAGGGGAATTCCATGTGGGGGAGGAAAGTTAGCAGAAAGACATTTGGCAGCTGCTCCTTTCTCTGGTTATGCCTCCGTGACTACCCTGCAGAAAGAGATGACATTTATGGACTATAAATCTACTTTCTGATTTTTGTCCCTGCCCCCTATGGGTAGTGTTATATAGGGGGAAGTACTACTCATCTAAGATTTATCTCTGACATAGCCCTTATGTTAATGGAGGAAAACTTGCTTTTCTTTGTGAATACGGTATATATGTGTGCTAATGTTGTAAGTCTGTCCACAGTTTGATAGCAGGCATTATCTTTGAATAAGCTCTTGGTAAATCTCCTGTAAATGTTTTAAAATTTTAAAATGTTGTAAACTCTGTAGACTGGCCAGGCTCAGTTGAGGTTGGAGTTAACAATTTACATAGTTGGATCGTAGAAACTTGTGTTAACCTGAAATCACAATTATATCCTTAGGAGTCGGTCCATTTGAAAGATTAAAACAGGTTACTAAAACGCCAATCAACAGGCAGAAGTGTGGGAAACGATATGTCACAAATATATCTAACATCTGAGGAAACCTGTTGACAAAACAACATTCTTCCATTGCTCTTGCAAATTCAACACAGTTAGTTGTTCTTTTTAAGAAAAGAATTTTTTGACTGAGTATACCTCACAGTTCAGGCAAAATCTGAGCTATAGCTATACCAGTAAGAGCCATAAGAGAACAAGAAGTCCACAGTGCAAGATGTTGTTTAGTTGAGTGCAGTGTGTGATCACTGGTATTCTCAGTGAATGGTGGTGTGCTTTGACCATGGCTTTGTGCAAAATTTGAAAAGACTCTTTGTTAGTCATGCCTCGATCAATAGACCAATCACAATAGGCGCCTTCCTGAAGCCCTTTAAAGAGATGTAGAGATGAAGTTCAGCCGAACATGAAAACACACAACCTCCAGTACATATGTGTTGCTTGTAAGGTTGTAAACTTCAGTGTTTAGTGTAGGAAGTATTGAACTACTGCGTAATTTGGTCAGTGGATGCATGTTGAAGGTGCTTTTAAAACAAGTGCAAATTTGAAGGGAAAGTGATGTTTGCTAGCTAAGTTAGGTGCCTTAATAACTTAGTTAAAGTTGTAATTCAAATTAAGAGAGTACAACCTAGACATTAGTGATGTGAAAAGAAGCATCACAGTTTTCTAAGTTAGAGCGAAAAAATCTAGGATGATATAACCAATATACGCTCACACAGTAGGTCGGCACTACATTGCACAACCTTTAAGTGTCCACTTACTGCATTACACCCATTCATGATTCATACAATGAGCATGCTGAAAAAGTGCTATGTAATTCAAGCTCTTATAAATATCTATCTAGGGCACAACTTCCAGCTCTTCAAATCAAGGTATAAAATATCTTACTCCTCACACAAGCTTCTCACATGAGTTAAACATTTTTGGCATTGTCCATTTTTTGACAGCAGTTTTGGCATAGCCTAGCATATGAAATGGCAAAATGTTCTCATGGGACTCACATTGCATACATGGACTCTCATGTAGGATTTCATAGATACTAAAGCTTGATCTCACACAAATTTTAAAGGTTGTCATACATTCTCATGGTTTCTCATATAATTCTCACACTGGCATACGCAGGGGGCATTGAGCCATGTCCCCCCCCCTCACGGATGCCATTGTTTTTTAGATCCTAAAAAATGTAATTTTTTGACACAAATTTTACTTCAAAAGGTAGCATTTGTGGCACCAGATTGCATGTAAGGACACCGAATTCTTCAAAATTTTTCAAAAATTTTCAAAAAGGATGGGTTGTCTCCCCATGGCCCCTCACTGAAGCCAATTTTATTTAGTTCTTAAAAATACGCAAATTTTGAAACACAAATTTTACTTTACAAGGTAGCATCTAAGGACACCTAATTTTTCAAAAATTTTCATATGGGAGGGGAACACCCCCTCCCCTTAGACCCCTCATCCAGGCCGGCGATCCCTGATGCCCTTTTCTTTTAGTTCCTAAGAATGCGCAAATTTTGTAACACAAATCTTACTTCAAAAAGGTAGCACCAGGTTGCATGTAAAGACACCGAATTTTTCAAAAATTTGAAAAAGAGGAAGGGTATCCCGCCATGGACCTTCTCACTGAGACCAATTTTATTTTAGTTCCTAAAAATACGTCAATTTTCCAACACAAATTTTACTTCAAAAGGTAGCATATGTGGCACCAGATTGCATCTAAGGGCACCTAATTTTCAAAAATTTTCAAAGACCCCTCCCCCATGCCGGCGATCACACACCATACTGTATGGCCCTCCTTGAGAGAAATCATGCGTACGCCACTGATTTCTCATCAGTCCCAAAAACATTCACTTGATATCTCATACAATTCTCATTATATCTCATCGATTCTCACGAGATCTCACATAATCCTCATGAGATCTTATACAATTCTCA
>WURT03175978.1:0-10567 GCA_009936505.3 Holothuria glaberrima | reverse complement strand
TCCAGGGGACTTTGGAAAAAAGTGATTGGTTATTCATGCATGATTCAAAGGTGAGACGGTGTGATTGCTAAATTAGATGATAATTTCTTTACATGATTCTTACTATAACTCTTAAGTAGAAATAACAACTTGTCTTTAATGTGATGGATACTAAAGAGCAATATCAGGCAGAAGGTAATGTATCTCATGTATAACAGATATGATGAGACAAGAAAGGTGTACCTGCCTCAAATCTGAAATGGTAACTACAGGTATGTGGGTACCAAAAGTTGAAAAGTGAAATAAAGTGGCCCACTTCCTTGTGGACATTTTTGTGTTAGGATATAAATTGTTGATGTTTGCAGTATTCACTCAGCTTAGAGTGAAACGGTTAGCATGCACAGTCATTTATAATGTAAACTCCCTCTCAGATTATTGTTTTTGCGTTCCTTTGTTTTTCATGGAGCCACTACACCTTAGAAAATTTTGCAGTGTGGTCCCTTCATGTTACAAGCCCTCCTATTTCAAAATGTTTATTAAAGACCAAAGTGACATATCCACTTGCAATGTCACAAACATTTGTACGTGGTTCATATAAGTTAATTAAAGAATGAGTGCAGTGTTTAGTTGTAATGTTATGTGCTTGGAATTATCCATATTTTTTTAAGGACTCTTGCACCATGGGTCAATATTAGGGTGCCATTTCTACGCCATGATTTCATGGAAGAAAAGTGGCAAGCTGTTTCTAGAATTTTGTTTTGGGGTGGAAAATTTTTGGGTATTTCCCTATTTAGATGGCAAAACCATTTATCCATGTCTGCTTTTCAGATAAAGTATCGTCATCTCCAAATGAAATGAGGGAAAGGTTTTTACAGTTTGCTTCAGAATTGGATGTGGACATTCCGAGAAAAGCTCTAAATGAATATTCTTCTATGGATGAGGATGACATTTTGGAGGCATTAAGTTCCTACAGTACTACCCATTCATCATTCCTGAGATTTTGTACAGGATGTGATCTAATGGTTGCCTTGAACCTAAGTGTCAGCGTTTACCATGCAAGTGCATTCACCAGACGCCCAGTGGCTTATACTTGCATCTATGTGCTTGAACCGCCTGTTGAATATGACAGCTACCCTCAGTTAAGAACCGAGTTTAATTCCATCTTGAACAGTAAGATTTGGATAATGGATATTGCTTAAAAGTGACAGCTGGTGTTATGAATTGAGAGAAAAGCTGTTTTCACACCTTTTGCTTTGTTCTTGATGTCAGTTATTAAGTCTACTTTCCCATTAAGTTTTCATTCATGGTGTAATTTTTTATTTGTAGTTTAATCTAAAAACGTTCGTTTTTCAAATTTGGTTTCTTTGTTCCTGTTAAAAGGTATGAAATGTTTTCTTTACATTATTTGAGATGTTTCTGATACAAATTAATCAGCTGTTAACCACATTGATATCATCCCACTTGATGTTCTCCTTGTTTTAATGATAGACAGATAGCATGGAGAACTGAAGGAAGTGCATACAAAGATTGTCACATTACCAGTCAAGACAAATGTCAGCTTTTTCATGAAAGTATATGTACACGACCCCTTGTATGACTTCGTTTCACCTTACACAAGATGAAACTGTTCAATGAGTATGGCAGTTGTCTGCAGTTTAGAGTGGACCACGTCTCGAGCATTGTGGAATTTAGATAATGAAGAGTGTGTACATGTGAGGGATGAGTTGTGCATTAAGAACTTGTAATACTTTTGTTCAAAGTCTCTCCTCTTTACTTTCTAACCGTCCTGGACTATTTAAGTGTGTTTTTTAATTTACTAAGTGTGCAGTGTCCAAGTACTTGTTCTTGCTATAACTCTTGGAATGTTAAGTAGTCTTGATTCAGGTATTGTGTATTGTGGTTTGCTTAATTAGGGAACATATTAAATGTTTACATTGTGTGTGAACACTCAGCATCTTTGTTTCATTGTTGAAGAGTTTCATTCAATACTTACCTGGGGGAAAGATAAAGATATCTCTACAGCATTTAAGTCAAAATATGAGTTTTGAAAGTGAACAAAAGATTATTAGATGTACAGATGTAAATTCCAGCACCTGATAAGTGTTAGAGCTGTTTGTTGAATGTGACAGGTATCAATGGTTAAGAGCAGAGTTTATTTCCAATCAAAAGGTGGAATTTAAATAATAGGTACTTTACACACACACGATTGATGATAATATTTCATTAAATACAAATTTATCACGAATTTCAGTTTCTTTTAAAGGTTCTGAAAATGTTGCTTTTAAGTGTGTTTTTAGTGTAATTAGTTATGAATTATATGTTTACCCCATGGTGTTTTTGTGAAATTTCCAAAAGACATGAAAGGTAGTTTCTTAAAAAGCTTTACATAGCAGCGCCTTTTATTTGTTTTGTTTTATTTTGAATACAGAACTTACATTAGCCAAGCTTTCAATTTTGTACTACCATAGTTCATGGAATGTAGTCTCTTTGAAGGATGCTTCTTGTAGTTTCATTTTAGTTGACACATCTTAATTCAAACTTTGTTCCATTTAACCACAGAGTCATGTAATTCCTTCCAGAGTTTCAAATGTTTTTGAAATAAAAGTTTTAAAAATTTTGATTTTAAAGCCTTCTTCGAGCAATACAATTCATGGAGTTTCATACATTCGTGATTCGTCTGTCCGTCCGTCCGTCCGTCCGTCCGTGGGTCCGTGGTTTTAATTTTATTTTGAAAATACCCATTAGAGTAAGACAAAAGCCAGGGGGCAGAATTATAACAGGCAACAAAATATTCGGTGGGCTCTGTGATATGTATCCATGATTCATCTCTCTTCTGTGTGTTATGGCAGACAATATCCAAAGGGACTCAAAACAATTGCGTATTTATCTGAAGGCGGACAAAGGAAAAACTTGTTTGCACCTGACTGCACATGGGGACACCAAACCTTTCTTAGTCCACTTGCGATTTTTCCAAGATCTCCAATACGTTTGTTACAGACAGCAGAACCTAAGACATATAATTTGGTTCAGGGTGAGCACACGGGGGAATTGTTCACTAGCGACCCCACGTCATTCAGGCCCATAGCCAGATAAGGTACTGAAGGGGGAGGGGCGAAAAAGCTTCTGTGGGCCGAAATACTTTTCAGGGGCGAAGTATAATAATACCATAAGGCAACGGGTAAGTTTTGATCTCCTACGGGGGGGGGGGCGAAAAAAATTTCCAAGGGGAGCAAAGCCCCCCCCCCTTAGCTACCGGCCTGATGGCATTTCGTCGGAGAGGTTAGCGAGCAAAAAGGCAAAGACAAGGATAATCTAGATGGAGTAGACCTGGAAAAAGTCACTTTGCGCAAGTATGCAAGTTGGTACGTCACCAGACGGATCTCATTCACTCGCTTTCCCTATTCTCGTCCTTCTGGAAGATGGTAAGATCCCTACCTCCTCAGGATAATCTCTTAACTTTCCGATACATTCATACTGAGAGAGACATTGACAGGAAAGATCAGCCGGATAGGCTAGTTCCCTTAAAGTGGACTAAGGACCAATAGTGGCTTCTTTCAAATGCGGAGAGAACTAAGGGCATATTTTCCCAAGACTGATTACTATACTGTATTAATGTATATTACATATATCAACTGCCCTTCAGCAAAGCCTCCGACGACGTGCCTTTCTAAATTACGGTCTTACCGACTACCAATGAAGACTCCTTTTCACCCTTTCTTCCCGATTTCAACAGTCAATTGCCAAAGAAAAGTTATTTTCAGGTACAGTGAGTGATACGTGACAAAAAATCTCGGCTGCAGCACCGATACCCCCCCCACACACACGCACATTATCCACGTGCCACTTGCTAGTTTGATGCGAGGACAAAGAATTGGTAACATACGGGCTAGGCTGGGGTTTAAAGGCATGTTTACCCTTCTCCTTGGATAATTTTGGAGAAAGTGTGTGTAAACGCAAAGTGGTGTCATGTTTTAGAAATTGTGGGGAGATTGGTGTAATTTTATCTCTATTTTTAGAATTATTCTTAGTTCAAACTAACTACAAAATCTACAAATTACAAATCAATAAACACAGAGCTAAGTAAAGCACCAAGTTAACCATTCCGCTGGCAATGAGTCAATGGCGAATTAGGGTAGTCAGCTGAAGAGAACAGTACCTGTAAAGGTACTTAAATTAGGAGTATAGTACAGCGCCATCTAGTTCGCTAAACCCATTGCCAGTGATCATTCCCTGGTAGATGGACTGTTCAATAGTAGTTATAGGTGAGGTAAGGGCTTATAGATTCACAAAACAGGTAGGTTTGGGGTAAGCTTCTGCAACTCAGATGATGCATCTATTAATGACTAGAAACAGTATTTGTGTAAACTTTGGAGAATGTGAAGGGGTGGCCCTTTCTGTAAATCAGGCACTGATAAAACTGAGTAAATTTGAGGTTAAGTGATAGTAAGAGGCATGATTTTGATTTTCCTCTCCACAGGGGTGGTGCCAGCGGGGGGTCATGCCCCCCGTCGGGCACATCCTGGCGCCACCTTGCCTTTCCATCAAAAAATAAAT
The DNA here is from genome assembly GCA_009936505.3 of Holothuria glaberrima. NCBI lineage: Eukaryota > Metazoa > Echinodermata > Holothuroidea > Aspidochirotida > Holothuriidae > Holothuria > Holothuria glaberrima. The sequence goes on along the minus strand of WURT03175978.1, from coordinate 6,034 downwards.
GAAATTTTGTGGAAAAATTCCCTCAAACTGTCTGCCTTTTGGTCATTTTTTCATGCAGGTAGTCCGGCACCGGGACTGAAACTGAAACTTTTTACAAAAAATGAAAACTTGTGTTCTGTAACTTTTCCTTTCGGTCAAGTTTTCAAGTAGCTGGGTAGATGATATCAGCTAAAATAAGATGGAAGCCAGAATACAGACAATTTGCATGAAACTAGTTGAACAAGTCACAAAACATGAATGAGCAATGATAAAAAATGAGAAAAAATAGCTGCAGTGAACACGTTACATACTCGAAAAGCTCACCAAAGTACTAGGCTTTATTCAAAGAAGCAGACCCGTTGAGCTAGTTGGGTTTAGTGTGAGGCAAAATGTGTAAGCCGATATATAAACTGAAAAAAATGGGCCAGTAAGTTTGTGCCCAGGATAGCAGCTTAACAATCCCAGTGGCCCACCTAGTGGAGATTGCAATCTTATGTCAAACCCTGAACTTTTAAGCCCAACTGCCGAAAAACTGGAAATACATAAATTAGTCAACGTGAGACACTTCTGTGTTCTCTTTTATTGTATTTTCCTTTCGATACGTCTTTTACACCTTACGTATGTGTTATTACTGACACTGAGCTTCCTTAACTGAAATTTGATCCTTTTTTATTGATGACAAAATACGGAGTTACTGGGGTTTTTTGGCTTAACCTCACAAAGCATAGGCCTACTTTTGACAGGTTCTTCTTTTTCAGAGGAAGTATTTGGCTTATACTGTATAAATGCTATAGGATGTTACCCTTATCTCTTCAATTACTTGGCATGAAATGACCTTATTTCAGTATAGTTAAAGTTCAACTTATTTTCTGCACTTTTGGACTCATACATGAAAGATTTTTCCTGTTACTATCACCCACAGCGGCTCTAAGAAATTTTGTTGGGGGACAAAATCAACTTCGAGTTCATGAAGGTTCGGACGACCCCTCAGCAATAGGCTATTTTCCGTACAGGATATAGTATAGTAGGTGTATGGTTAGTATTATGATTTACAGTGATGCACCATATATACTGTTCCAAAGCTCTTCAGAAACCATTTCAGGCATTCAGTAATACGTTGTGCTGTAGTTAGCAAATACAACCAATACAACCGATCGCTTCTCTATAAGGACGGAGTGAATGGCAGGGGAAACAGGCAACGTTACTTGATCCACTTGTATAAAACGTTTACCCACTAATATTTTGTTATTTTTTTCATTTTGTCACAATACGCTTCAGCTTTGTCAAGAAGTCACAAAATGTTGATTTTCTTGATTTCTTTGTTAAAATAACGACACTCGAGAACTTGAAGTCACTTGAAAAGAACGAGATGATATCACTATTTGGGATCTGAGTAAAGTTCCCGAAACAATTTTCGGCGAAGGGGAAGGGGAATTTTCCTTACTCAAAACGACAGTTCATCCCTTATACAACCAGACCACTAGTCCTTAGTCTCACTACAGCTTTGATTAACTGTTTAATGTTCATTTTAAGCAACTGTAACAGTAGTTTAAAACAAAGGTGGTAAACCTTTCGATTATAAGGGGCCATCTAACAACATTAAGACTGCTCGCCGGCCAGGGGCGCTGTCAACGGGGCCAAGGGAACGAAAAGCTCCCCTCCTATGAGCAACATATTACGTGTAGGCTACATCTCCGATACACCTTTTGGCAGACAGACACATATGCTGATCTGTCCACGTGACACCCACTAAAACTGCCGTGGATGAGAATCAAGGCGGCAAAGACCCCCGAAAGCGCCGAGGTGCCTGCAAAACCATGGGGCTCAAACGGCAGCATTACCGTTACATTTTTTTTTTTTGTAAATGACATCATGAAGCGTGAAACTAATCAGATGTAGTTATCAGAAGGTGATCATTTGTTTCAAATAACTTAGCTTGCGCTAATTGCAGGCCCATTTGTGATGCTGAAGTAATACTTCTAAAAATACTACTAAAAATTGAGCAACTGAAAAAAAGCGCAAAGCGCGCCGAAAAGAATATCGTTTGGAAGGCACTATTTTAATCTTCGCATTACATCATGACAAAGTTGTTCACTTTTTTTACTTTTAAACCCTCTCAAGGGAGGGGGAGGATTGACCCATGTAATCCACCGGGACTGATACGGTGCAAACGAAATAAACTTCGCATAGTTTCCATAGTTGGATGAGTTTGGTTCATATGTAAAGACATGCATGCACAATGCATGTTTCGTTGTGCAACATGTGAGGTGTAGCACTACACCATGCAGAAGCGGCATCACGAAGTGTAATTAGCCTATGTGTGATAATGATGGACAAAGTTATTATAAATTGACTTTAAAAGGTATGTCACTATACGTTCACAAATTGCCTTACGGGCAGGACCAAATGCACTAGCGGATGAAGGGCGGGGCAACAGGGGCACGTGCCCCGGGCCCCGCACATTTGGGGCTCCCACATTTAGAGTATCCTAAAATTTACAAAACTGTCGTATTTGTGATCCACAATCTTTGTTTCTAAATTTTTAGCATGTAACGTTGAAGTGATGCGTTTCCCATGCTGTTTCGTTGACTACCATAGGGCCTGCCGGACCCAGGATTCGATCCCGGCAACACGAATATTTCGATGATCACTAGCTATTAGCTTTCTTCTTTTGTGGTTTGAAGGACACTTTTCCTAATGCCGAAATTGCTCTGAGAGTCTACCTTTCATTGATGGTGTCGAATTGCAGGGGTTAAAGGTCATTTTCAAAATTTTAACTTGACTAAAAATCACATGTGAACCACGATGAGCTAACAGAGACTGGTAAATCTCAGTATTCTCGCTATCGAAAGTGACATTTTAAATTCGGTGAAACACTATGAAATCCTCTCTGAATTTGCAAGCATGAAAGTGGGGAAAAATACACTCATTTCACGCTAAGTGATCAGTAATAATACTACAATCAGTAATACTACAATACTACAATTCTACAATCTACAATTACATAATTGACAGCCTGGTGACCAGGCTGTCAATTATGTAATTGTAGATTCGGCAATGCTTCACGGGGGTTCACGTATGGAAAAATTAGTTAACGCATATGGGCAGTAGCGTGCGCAGGATTGCATGTGTTACCGTAACGAGATAAAGTTCTGCTACCCCCGACTGATCCTCAAACCCTGTACTGACCCCATTTTGGTCTCAATTGTATGATTTCCTTAAATCTTCCCAATTTCTTTCGACTGGACTCCGAGGTGGGGGCACTGCACACGCCACTGCATAGAAGCAGTGTTTATGACGGGAACTTTGGAAAATGGAGTGAGGCAGTGGGGATTGATAATTCATGGAAATAAAAACATATATGGGGGATTAGCCAAGTTAGCCTCATGTCTCCTAGCTGCTATTTTGCAGTGCTTTTCGTGAGTATGTCCGGGCACACGATGGAACATCATGGGCTACTTCTGGCTGTATGGAATGTCGATGTATGAGGGGGAATCCACCTTAATTATTGAATGCATCACAAACTGAACTGTACTGATGATTGACTTATGTTCAGTGGCGGCGGAACCGGGGGGACTTGGGGGCTGAGCACCCAATGAAAAAAGTGAGCCCCCAATATTTGCCAAGTGCAGACATGAAATCCATATTTCAACGCTAGGTACATGGAGCTTAGAACACTCGGGAAGTGCCGTTTCCGGCATCTGGAGGGTTTGTAGAGCCAAAAATTTTCTTGGCCGCTCCGCGCCAACTATGGTGGCACTCCGGTTAGACACATGTATTACCATTTTTCATAGATTATTTTTGTTTTCATTAATTGAGAAATTAGAGACATGAAATTCACATTTCAAGGCTAGCTTCATGCGGCTTAAAACACTCGGGAATTACCGTTTCCGGCCATCTGGATGGTTTGTAAAGCCCAAAATTTTCTTGTACGCTCCGCGTTAACCGATGGTGGCGTTCCGCTTAGATAGTCTTCCTAGCACGCCCTCCTAATATTTTTTCCGTTCCGCCGTGGCTGCTTATGTTCAAGAATGGCATCGAGAGAAGGTGCAATATATAGAGATTGTTTGATCAAAATCCTGTTTCTTATGTAGTCTTTGGTTAGAAACTGACCCGTAAAACCTCATCTAAGTAACTAACTAACTTATGGCGTCTTTGCTATCCGTTGTCGCTTTCTGAGAGCAAAACTAAAATATTCATTCCTCACCGGATGAAATAATCCATCCAGTCACGCTGGCATGAATAAAAATGTGTTTGTATAAAAAAGAACTGTCCGTTTGGGAATAATATATACCTTGGGTGTTCCGGTACTGTGTCAAGAGTGCCTAAGCTGTACTTAGGGCCCCCCCCCCCCACACACACACATTTGCGTTCCGGAACCCACACGCTTAGTCCGGCTCGACCAAATGGTCTCGCAGGCCGGAGGTTCCCTGCCCCTGGTTTAAACCATTCTCGCAATTCCGTTAAAAATTCTTGTAAAACACGGCGTTTGTCCCACCGAGTTCTCCTATGCATTGCTTCTGCGATAATAAATTGAATACTCATTTGGTATGCATTCACAACTTTCAGCATGATCATGTTCGATCAGACACCGATACAGCTTCCAATTTAAAAGTTCTCGCATTTTACATTAATCTTCACACACGTCGGGGATCATCTGATTTTACAGATAAGCATTAACAACTTTCGCGATGATCGGTGGTTACCGCTTCAGTGATTTTACCAAATAAACGTTTTCTTGTTCATCCTTTACGGGAGGTTAACATTGACACATAAAACACACAAAACAAACATATGCCATAAAGCAGCTTACAACTCCCGGCAATGGTTGAGACTTTGAGTAAAGGAAATTTTCTCAGTATTATATGTGCCACCTGATAATGGCCCCCCTATAGAACAGTGTGGCATTTTGTCATTTCGTTTATCGCAAACTAGAATATCCCCGGGCCCATTGACTGATTGAAGGAGCTGCACACGAGCCTGAAAACAAATCGAAATCATGACGACTCGATCGAATCATATTAATTTATATGACCAGTGGTCGAATGACCTAGTAAACCGAGGCTGAAAATTTGAAATTACTGCGAAAATATACTTGACAATTACATATTAGTTCATACTCTATAATAATAGGGGCCTACATGACATTTGTGAGATAGAGGGGATAATTTGCCCAAATTAAGAAGTACTTTTTATTTATGTCATATCGAATAACTTTTTTTTTTAAATTGAAGATCATGCTTTGAAAACTTGGGGGGGGGGACGGGCAAGTGCCCCGTGCCCCTATGGCGAGCCGCTAGTGCTATCACCTGATCACTACGCAAGTTCCAATGACCTTGAGTAAACTTATTTTTATTTTTGAACCGATCATGCAGTAGATGGATAAGATACAATTTTCTCAATTATTGTACTTAATATAGGCTTACATGACGTATTTTATTATGCACATTTCACATAAATCAGACATAGTCAGGATATACAACTGGAAATTCTTTCACATGCAGGTTTTGTGTTTGAGGGACCGCGGAGGCGGGGGAGGGGCTAAGGGGGCTTTATCCCCTCCCACTTTTTTGCCGTGTGATTTTAGTTTGCCTTAACCATTTTCCGTAAGTCGAGTGTTAGTAACACACAGAAAAAGAGGCAATTTTTAAAAAATTCTAGCTCTGTCATGCAACATCCAATAGTTTTTATTTTACCACCACAAGAAAGCCAAAAAAAAAAAAAAACTATCGGAACGTACCTTTTCGGGGGGGATTCCATGTGATATTTTGAGCCAAACAATCACCAAAGTGATTGTTTACATTCAAAAAATTGTCAAAAAATTCGAAAAATGCAAAAATGAGGTGTTTTTGAAAAAAATCCATTTCAGCACTTAAAAAATCCCCAGCCTCCTCAATTTTTTTCTGAAGACCTTTGAACCCAAACCAACATCATGAGAGATAAAATTTATATTAGGGGAATTTTGGTGATATTTCAAGTTAAATTGTCAAAAAAAGGCCTTATTTTGGTCAAAATCGTCATTTTCGGTCCAAAACACTAACATAAATTCGATTTA
>WURT03175967.1:0-10366 GCA_009936505.3 Holothuria glaberrima | reverse complement strand
TATATATATATATATATATATATAGAGAGAGAGAGAGAGAGAGAGAGAGAGAGAGAGAGAGAGAGAGAGAGAGAGAGTGAGTGAGAGTGAGAGTGAGAGTGAGAGTGAGAGTGAGAGTGAGAGAGAGAGTTATAGATATATAGGTATATAGGGACGTCAACTCTCAGGACGACACTTAAAACTTGGCTTATTTTTACACTTTCACTCTTGCCGCAAGCCTCAAAAGACTGTCAACCACGTCACCTTTTCCAGCAAAACATCCAACAGCTTTTCGAATACAACTTTGTGCATAAGATAAAACGGGAAAACTGGAGCAACCTATGCTCGGTCGTACTGCACTGCCAACGCTACAGATGATAGTAGCCTGCGCAGCTATCCATGCCGTCTTTCTCACAGAAACACGTTACAGAAGGTGAAGCGAAGCAAAAGAACTAAAGTTTGCCATGTAGATTGAGCATATTTTCACCATTGCCTTCAAAGCGTTACATACGTATACTATTAATAGGCCTACGTATCTACTATACATATATACATGTAGAGTACTTTTTCCGCCCATGATGATTGTACATTCAACCCTGCTGCAAGCTGTTTATGCAAAAAAAAAAATCAAAATAAAGATACTATAACTGTGAACTGTGAAGAGTTTGGTGTATTCTTAGTGCCATCGAAGGTCAGCTCAAAGCTCCATGCTTGTGTTGCCATCGTATTAATGGCTAAGACATTTCAGGGATTTTCCCTCAGACTGGGTCACACCAAAACTATAGTGACTCATACCAGAGCCTTATGACTGTATGGTAACCCACGGCAGCATGATCTCCACAGTCCGAAAAAACTCAACTCTTCATCTACGCATGCGGAGCTGAAGAAGCACCATCATGACCATAGCCTTGTTCCATCTCTCTGTATCGCAAGAGGAGGGGGAATTGCTGCCAGGGAAGGGGAAATTTTCGCGCGCGCGCACGCACGCACGTTCACACTTATCGGTCCGATTTTATCTTTAAGCTCTCCGTGTAGGGCGTGAAGTATCATCCCCTGTGGTTCCCGCAAACTGTCATCTTCTGGTGGCATCACTAGCTGCAAACATAGTCTTCTTCTTTACCCACCTTTGTGGTACCAGTGACCCATATGTTAGAATTCCTGGCTACAAGCCTTCTCTTTGTCCGGTTTCGCCGGGGTCAATGGCAACGTACAGTTGGGAGTCTAACCTCGCGATACAGCCGTTACAGCGTTATTTTTACATTGCTGTGCGTAACCCGGAAGTGCGTGGTGCAGAAACCCCGCGAAAATAAGCCAACAAATTTACGAATCCTACAGACCATGACTGAGGATTGAGACGCCCCCCTACTTGTCGATGAATACAAGTAAAGCCCTGGTCACATACACGCGATTCAACACACTATTCAACTTTCAACTAAACCAGTGCAATTTGAGTTGATCATAAAAGCTGTTCGGAATAGAACAGCGTCACATTTTCTTTCAATCGTGGTTGTCTTGAATAGGTGAATCGATTTTCTATTAATTATTTTGCTTCCAATAATGTAAACGGTAATTCAAATTGGGCGATGTTAGTTCTAAGTTGAATCGCGTCTATGTGACCCGGGCTTAAAGGCAAAGTGACATGTAAACTTGACTTTAATAATTCTGATACCTGTTGATTAGTATATTAAAGGTGGACTATCGTTTCGCACAATCGCCGTCACCGGATTTTTCATGACGTCACAGAGTTGCGTTTTGTGTGGTTTTGTCAAAGTTAATTAATGAATATGCATGTTATTGTATGAGCCTACTTTATAAATTAATTAACAATAAGAAGTGGACAGGACACCAAAGAACCGTCTCATATGTCATGCAACAGTACAAAAAGTGTTACGGCGTTGCCTCTTTAAGGAATTCCAACATCCGGACTGACTTTTAGTCGATTCTGGCGAGAAAATGAGACAGACATGCTATTACGCAATATGTCTTGTGACGTTGAAGAGGGAAGCGAACGACCCTGTTCAATGTAAACCAATGCAAAATGGTGACTTTGAAACCCTGGCACACAGGAACTGCGAATCTGATTTGAATGAAAAGTCACAGGATTTTTATGAAGATGTAGAAGCAGGCATTCAGTGACTTCTTTTCAAATGTTATTTAGAATTTTCCCGTATGGAGGTGCGAAAAATCAGCAAATACTGTGTACATTCACTAGCAACTTTCATTTTCTTTCCCCTTAACGCCAGTGAATCAGATTAGTAATTAATTTAATTAACATAACATTCATGTGAGTTTTAAAGCATTCCGGTGCATATCCCTTGGCCCACGAGAAAGGAGCCCTAACCCTGCACTACTGTTATCCTATGAGGAGGGGTGGGGAATATATTCACACTGTTCAAAATCGCCCTACCTCGACCTAAAAAGTAGGTAGGGTATTTTCGACTACACTACACGGTCACTACACTAGACCGACTGTTATAGAGTTAAGGGGATTTAAAGTCTAAAAATCGAGACGCCTATAATGGGTCCAAAACTTTGAACATTTGACCAAGTGTGCGTTCCTGACCGCTGACGCTCCTGTAACTGGTTATCAACGGGAAATGTAACATCTGTAATATGCGCGAAGATATGTTTCCTGAATGGTGAGTAGTGACACATAGACTGAATTAGGAAGGGATCAACGAGGGATTTTTGCGACCATATATTCGAGCCCAGAGGAAGTTTTAAACGCTCAATGCTCAAGTTGTTTCCGTACATTTGTCAAATTCTAGGAAAAACTATAAAATCGACATGATGGACCTCGGCATCGACAAGACTGAACTGTGTCGAAATATCAATGTCGAAACATAGAGACGTATTTACTAAGAATTATTCCATATAATGTGCGAAAAATCGACAAAATGAAGGCATATGTAAAAGCAACAAAATGGTTTAGTGGTATTTACACATAAGTGCTACGCGAATTTACACCTGTGAGCAGACAAAGATCCCGTGCCTTAAGAGTAAGAGTATATTTTGGTACCTTACTTCAGATATATTTGTCGTCAAGTTTGGGGGTATGTATGCTTATTTGATTTTTTACTTGAAACCCTGCATGCATTTCAACAGTAAAATGTATCGTCCATTCAATAGTCATGGCAGGCAAGTTCACCCAAAGAAATGGACGCGATGTACTTGCAGTTTTTGCTGCGTGCCATTTCTTAAAACTGCGAGCTGTACTATCATGTTGAGCGACACCGCCCAAAAGTCACCACAAATTGACAATCCTGAGATTTATTCGAAGGAAAATAGCAATCAAAATTGTCTTGAGTTGGCTGTGAATGCGAAATTTTCTTTCTGCTTTGGTTGGTCCTCATTATTCCCCTCACCCCAAGGGTCGGAAGGGAGGGGGGTATGGGAGTCCTTGAATTTCTGCCACTTGCAAAATGTTCATCTTGATATATGTGGTTTTTAGGCATCTACATTTTGAAGGTATGATAAGCATTCTGTTATTTCTTAGTGTAAACATTTCCATCTGTTTTTGTCACTCAAAAGATACACCGTGTTTTAATCCTTACCAAAACAAAAACGATATATTTTATGTAAAAAAAAGAATGTTTTGTTTCGCTGGAAGTTAAAAAGTAATTGAGCTCGTTTTCTTGAATGCAAACTTTACGTACTAACCTTACTAAACTTTGTTAACTAAACTTTATCGAAAGAAAACTGTTGGATCATATTTTTAAACCTTCCAGTCATATGAAACAATAAGCATTTTCCGGTAAACTTTTTTCGTTTGTTTACTTTATTGGTTTCTTCTTGTCAGCGGCGTAGAGATATTCTTGCTTTGTGGGAGGAGACAAAACTAGAGAATCAATGGTCAGATAGTTCGGTACTCATACTAGATTTGTTTCCTGTATATATGATAACTAGATTGTTAAGGATGACCACTCTCTGGCAAATATTACCGTCTATACAAACAATAGAATTTAATTCAATTTAATCTGTAGGGAGTAATAGCATTTTTACTGTTTGACACCTAAAATGGTCATTTTGGGCCCAAATGACCCTTAGATGACTTTTGACCTGAGATTCCTGAACACCCTATAAGTACCGATGGTCAATGATGGTTCTGGAAAAGTATCATGTATACTCGATTTTATCTGCATGAAAAGGAGCATTTTGACCACTTCGCAAATTTTCAAAACTTATCACGAAGATGACCTTTGACCTCATATTCCTGAACACCCTATGTGTACAACAGATCAGTGATAATACTGACCAACCTCTAATGTTACTCCAACCTTAATTTTAGGTAAATAATCCGTTTGCGTACTTTAACAAAATGGTTAAAATTGATCCATAGATAACCTTTGACCTCAACTTTGTGAACACCCCAGGAGACCAATCACTGGGTGATCATTGTGACCAAGTTTGATAAAATTAGGCCTGTAGACAAGAGACCCGTTTAATCAATTGTTGACAAAATGAGAAGGATAGTAATATACTGGTATGAGCTAAATCAATCACTCGTCATGGTAACAGTACGGTCCTCATCAGTGGTTCGCAATTGACAATTGGGATGTAAGATTAATACCAGTAGGCTGGTATTGCAAGGGCAAGGCACTATGCAAAAGGTAAATAGCAGAGTGGACCCCAGCATTACTTTACAGAGTGAACCCCAGCATTAATTTACGCGGAGCGAAGCAGTACGGCGGAACGATTCTTCTAAGGACTTTTTGTTAAGTTGTCGGTTCGCGCGAACCTTTTCTCATTTTCGTTCTCTCGAACCTTTTTCACATTTTTGGTCTCGCGAACCTTTTCCCATTTTCGGTCTGGCGAACCTTTAAACATTTTCGGTCTCGCAAACCTTTAAACATTTTCGGTCTCGCGAACCTTTTAACATTTTCGGTCTCGAGAAACTTTTCATATTTTCGGTCTCGCGAACCTTTAAACATTTTCGGTCTCGTGAACCCTCTTTAATTTTCGGTCTCGCGGACCTTCGGTCACGTGGGATGACCGTCGAGTAGCCTAGGCTAAGCTGAAGCTAACTAACCTAGGCCTACATCGTAGTGCATATGTGAGCTGTTGGTTTACGTGCCTACACTCAGTAAAGCCAGTGATGACTTGGCCAACGAAAAGAAATTGGCGATTATGTTGCTTGTCAATGAATGTAAGACGGTTTGTGGAATTGCATATTGGTACTACTGACATTAACTGTATAGGCTAGCCTAGCTTGTACTAAATATTTTGATAACGTCCTTGCGAACTGTGTAGCTGTTATTTGTTATTGTAAGATATTGAAGCCTGCCGCCTTTAGCATGTGCCCAGAATAGGTCAAGATGGCCAAACGTTAAGTGATACATTAAGCCTTGCCTTGTATAATGACTTGTGGAAGGTCTAAGTAACATCAGGCCTGTCAGGCCCTAGGAGCATTATTAAATATTAGTCCAGTTAGTGGTCCGTTATGTGCTTTTAGTGTTACATGAAATATAGGATTTAGCGTACAGCATGGGCCTATGTATGAGCACTACTACGAGTAATGCCACTTCGGTTCTTGACAGTCTACTACTCATAGTTGTTTAAGACGAACAGTGGGATTTGAAGTGGTGTAGTTACAGTGCCTTTTAGCCTTATTCTGTAGATCTAGAGAAACTATCCTATGGTAGCAACTGACATTTTATTTCAAATATGATGAGAGATGTAGTTACAAGGCAAATCCTGCAGTTACAGTAACTGAACTAGCTTTTCTTCATTCGTAGTTTATATGAAACCCAATTCTGAGTTAATGTGGTTCCCTGCACTGTTTTTTGAGGAATGTTGCAAACGTTCTACGCAGTTACTTGTGAGTTAGTTAGTTAGAGGCCCAGTTTCCAACCAATTGGTTCAAGTAGAGCCGGCCACGGCCTTTTTTTTCAGTTGTGGCTCACTGGCTTGTTTTCCCTTACTCCATTGCTTATGCAGAGCATAATGCACAACGGCAGAAGGTTCCATTTCTAAAGTCTTTGGTATGACTCGACCTGGGAATCGAACCCGGGCCTCCCGCGTAAGAGGCGGATGCTCTACCACTAGACCAAACACGCGGTCTTGTAACTTGTGACACACAAATGGCAAAGATTTTAGGGTCTGACCTGGTGTATTCCCACTCCCATTTTATTCATTGTTTCATACTTCTAATGACTTGTACAGCACTGGTCAGTTTTGTAAACTTCACTATGTCCAGAAAGTCATATTCTGAGATACATCCAGATAGGGAACCAGGTGCATGTGATGTGTGTAAACAAGCTACTGCATATTTCACAATCTACCCCTAGGCATGCACAACTTGTTTTCGTCAAAAAAATGTGGGAGACACTGATTGTGTATGTCAAAGTTGCTAGAAAAGTTTGTCCAAAATTCCAGCAGCATCTGTCACCAAACGTCAAGCTTCTAGCAGTTGCCAAATTCCAAATTTCAACTCCCGACTTTTTCAGTTCAAGTTGCACTAATGAACCATGACCTGATATCCTGTTACATTGTAGAGGGTGCTTTCTTAATTAATTGCACCTACCCCCACCCCCGCAGCGAGTCCATACAACCGTTCAGGAGTATGCAAATTTTTTGTACAGGCGTTGGGTCCAAAAAGTCAGTCCATTAGTTCAAGGCAAGGGAAATACACATTGGGTTCGACCATCCCCAGAGGCATGGCTCAAGTCCAAAGTACATTGAAAGAGAACGTAGGCATAGTGAGGGTGAGGAAGTTGAGTACACAGAACTTCTTCCTGAGACTCCATGCCCACCAAGTAACAACTGGAAGAAGTTCTTGACTGTTCGAAGTCAGAAACGCCTTCTTGTAAACTTCCTCTCCTCACAGCTAGTAGAGTTGCATGCACAAAATGCCCCACCCCTTCCAGGATCAGTTAATGGTCATTGCAGGTGGATTTGATGGTGACAACGTGGACAAAGCGTACTTAGCTAAAAATTCCCTTGATAGTGTAACAGAAGCGCCTGATTATAATTCCAAACATGAGGAAGGTGATTCTCGAGTCTGGAACCATGCAAAAGTCACCACATGCAAAAAAGTTGTTATGTATTCTCCAGATAGAGACACTCTCCATGTTGGATTACCTTTCATGTCACAGCTGAGTGACAAAACAATTTTGCTTCAATTAAGATCAGCAAAAGGGGATGATTTATTTCTTAACATGATTTCTTTTGTTACAGCCTTTACAAAAGATTTCCAGCTTTAGAAAATCGGGATGAATAACCTCTCTGCAATTCCATCATATTTGTAAATGGTATACACATGCAGTAGATGTGATTTCACATTATTTTTTAAAGGCCATTTAAAGAGAGTTTTTCTGGATGTATTTTATGGAGACTATTAATTTATCACTGGCCTGGAAAGTGTAGGCAAACTTGATGAGTATGAAGAGTGTAATTGGGAGAATGCACTGGTTTTCCGGTCCGGCCGGATCCTTGAAGAAATCTGGCCGAATTTTTCTCAAATTCTAGCCTGAATTACCTCCATCACCAAAAGATAGAGGTTACTTCACAGATGAATTTAAAACCTTTCCAAAAGTTTTCTGGCCATGTAACATAGCAGGAAATTGTCTCATTAAGGTGTTGTGTTGGAAATGTGGCACTGAAACGGACACAACATCCATTGTCTGGTCTCACAGCCTTTACAGGCATGTCCAAAATAAGTGGAATTAACAATGAAGGCATTCAAAGTTCATGTCCACTTGAAGACATTCAAAGTTAGCCTATATGTCCACTTCTATCACAGGACCCACAATTGTGAATGTTATAATGTACTACGAAAACTTACTGTAACAGTTATTTAATTAATTGGTATATCACAGTCTCTGTCAATTATTCCTAGACAATATGCACAAACTGAGTCACATTCATCAGAAGATTTAAATTTACAATCACTGTCAATGTGCTTGTTTTAAAGAACTTTGCAGTATATTAAGTAAATCTTTGTTAATTAATTTTCTGTCTGCATTACTCTAGTCTAAACCCAGCGAAATAACATCAGCTTAGTTACCTGCAGTAGGCCCACTGTAACACTATCATAAAGTCAACAACCGCTCCTCTGCCTTGACACCCCCGCCCAAAGTGCTATTTTTTAATGTTTCTCTTTACAAGTGAAAAATCCGGTTCCGGCCGGATTTGAAATACTATCCGGCAAAATCCGGTTCCGGCCGGAACCAAACATGCTGCTAATATTTCCATTAGTAATAAGTTGCATCTTCTGAGAACTCAAAATCCCGTCGTGTGCCTGTCTGGGCGGGTTTTCTGACTTAGTTTATTACAACACGAGTGTTTGTCTCACACCTAGCTCTCCCATCTTCTGTGCACTGAAAAGGTTGTGCAGTGATGCATGTAAACCCTGAACAATAGTCTGTGTGGTACACCTTGCAAGCCAAGAGAGATGGGGGTTAATAGTACCTTGGAAGCTTGTTTGCGCAAGAGGTTAAAGTAAAAATAGCAACTCTGGGGAAAGGTGGAGAAACTGCAGAGGTGCAACTTTAGGCTAATGGGTCCTCTAGCGACATGAAAATTTGGATCCGGTGTATCCCTACTTATAGACTCAGTTTACTTAGGAAATGTCGCAGTGCTTTTACAGAAGAGAGTCCTTCTGAATTATTTAATGATTTCAAAGTACTGTCCACTGACCCCATATCAAATCACATTTCTTTTTTAGATGTCACACGGGAGGGGCACTTCCACAGAATTTCAGATGAATCAGAGGGGCTTCCTTTAGTATTGGCACTGAAGCTTCACTGGCAACAGTATTGTTGGGTAGCACATTTGTGGGCTCCAACTACCTTATGCACAGTACATGTACCAGATTGCACTGCTCATGGTCGGTTACTGACAGATGGGTTGATCAGTGTAGTATGGGACACAGAAGTGAACGTGAAGAAAGTTGACAATAATCAAAAGATGTTAAGACAAGGTTGCAAATGCAGCAAAGGTTGTAACCAAAATTGGTGTAAGTGTAAGAAAGGAGGCAGGCTGTGTTCTTTGTTTTACTTATGCAAAAATTGCAAAAACAGATCTTGTGATAGGGTTGAAGAAAGTTCTGACAAATTACCTGAAGTGTTGACACATTATGCCAGTAAATCTGATAAGAATTCCTCAGATGATACTTCCAACCATTCAGATGAGGAATGTCAAGGTTTTGATGAAGTACAATTTTCAGTTCTCAGTGACCTTACTTCTAAATTGCTAGTGCTAGACCCCATGATTGAACTGGATGAATTTTAGAGGAGACACCATACAGAAACATATCTTTTTTTTCTTTAACAGAATTCTTTGACGGATTGGGTCAAAAAGTCAGCAATGATGGCATCAGACATCAATTTTTCAAGAAACAGTGCCTAAGAATTTAATTTTGTATTATTGATTTTAATTTGCAAGTGTACAGTATTTACTTGCAATACCCTTTACGAAGAAAAAGCTGTTGTGTCTTCATAGTATTATGAGAAATACTTTATCTTTTTAAAAGTCAGTGGAACTGTATGTGGTGACATGCTGTGCCCATAGAATCGTACTGCAACTTCCGTTGGTGCAGTATTTGGTAATATTCAGCATTGCTAATTATAATAATTTTAAAAGACAATTTTCTACATAGTGGTGTTTGATGTCAACTGCTGTAACAACTGTGAACCAGCCTTGGATGATGACCAGACTATTGTACTTTACCTTTGTAGGCACTTTTGTATACTTGTGTTTCACACGTGTGTGTGTCTGTCCGTGTTCGTGTTTGTGAACAGTTTACGTGCTTTTGTATTCAGTGTACAGTAGTAGCCCTGGATTGGCTGGAAGCTAACCCATGTTATCATGTAGACATTTTCTAGTGTGGATTAATTAGCATGTTAGACATTTTCAGGGCGATCAAACGCATAGCCAAGGGCGAGTGGGCAAAGGGGGAACCGCTCCCCCCCCCCCTTGAGCATATTTTTTGCATATTTTTAATGATTTTTTATGATATCGCTAGTAATACCCCAATTTTTATGCGTAAGGCCTACAAGTTTTTATAGATGCACACAAAAAAGTGCCACATCAGTGATCGGGGAGAGGGCATTTTCTGCCAAAATTTACTTGTGCAGTTGACGCCAACCTGTGGTGGATTGTGCGAGCTATGTCTCTTCCATCATGTGCTCAGTGTTAGTGTCACAACTGGGTTGGGTTAGAGGGGGGAGGCTACTGTAATGTGAATCATGGTAAGGGTAAAGGGTTATCCTAAAATGTTTGGCTGCTGCTTAATTAATGCTACAGTTTAGTGGAGTGGTATATGTTCATATCTATCTACCTATATATATATATATATATATTCACATTATCTTTCACATTATCGGGACTGGGAAGTACATGGCGCGCCGTTTGGCAGTGAGTAAATATAGAGCTAAACTCTTTGAAA
>WURT03175956.1:0-10366 GCA_009936505.3 Holothuria glaberrima | reverse complement strand
GGTTTATTCCTATTCTACCACCGAAAATGTGTGAAAAACTTCATTTTTATCAGTCTTTACGTTTACTGACCGTGTGTCGCAGAATAACAGGTCAGTGTTTAACCAATCAGAATGCAGGATTCTCAATAACGGATGTCTAGAGGTGGTAGAATGTGATATCTTTTGGGAGCAGGGTTTGCTAAATCAAAGGTTTGCTAGATCGAAAGTCCACTAGCCCAAAGATTCTAAATCTTAACCTACTTGTAACCCAAACGATAATCCTTACCCAAACTCTAGTCCTTCCTGAGGCTTATCCACATCCTAATCCTATACCTAATCTGTATTCAGTCTGAATCCTAATTATCCCTCTAACCCGAAGCAGCTGGCGATCAAGCTGATCTTCATGAAGTCTAGTGAACCTTTCATCTAGTGATCCTTCGGTCTGATGTGCAGCTCTCATTTTTTTATCTCTTTACATATGTCATCAGGGCAAATGTATTGATCCCAATTTGAGTTACTAGTACACTGTAAGGAGGCGAGAAAGAACTTTCGGTGTTTTTGTGTCCACGTGCATACAACAGTCATACAGAAATCGCTAACTATCCTAGATACTTCTCTGGTATCATGACTATGGATGAAGTTATGTGTTTTGTAAATCTGAAATTGCAGATCACTTTAAAGTAGGCTTGTCAACTCTCACATAACTTATCAAAACATCGAATTGGCTACAGCAGAAATCGAGGCCATCCGCAGCAATGTAGAAGCAGAGTTTTTCGTGTTGTTGTTGTTCGTGAGATGCCAGAAAATGGCTGAAGTAGCTGGGACCCAACTCTCAATGGCAAAGCCGATTACGGTAGGTCGCCAAACCCTTTGACCGAATACAGAAGAGGACAACGCGGAGGCTTACTATCGTCGGGTAGTGTTTTGCCTTTCGTTGACAGTCTCATTACTCAAACGAAAGACAGGTTTTGCGGTCGATCGAATGACTGTATTAAAGCCCTGTATCTCATTCCGTGCAACCGGCGAAGCTGGGTGACAGGTCTACAAAAGTAGCCTACAGTCGATCTTGGAAGCCTACAGAGTGCACCTTCAATTTCCTTTGGAGTTTGACCAAGAACTTCGGCTTTGGGTCCGATACTGGACAGAATCACAGTCTATGCCATCCGTGCACTGCAAGACACGCTGCTGCAGCTGAGAGGTAATGGCAGAATGGATCCGGAGAAAACGTACCCGAAAATCACGACCATACTGCGCATCCTCTTTTCGTTTTCTGCTACTTGTGCCAGCTTCGAGCATTCAAATTCTGCACTAAGATTTGTGAAAAACACACATCGGTCAACGATGACGGAGGAAAGGTTTAATGCTCTTATACTGCCTTTAGTACACAGGGACATCTAACTAAACTGAGATATATCAGTTAAGTTACATTTCAAATTGTCTGCCTACAGTATTCTTTTATCTACCTTTGGTGGAGTTAAATTCTGTTCTTTTTAAGAAAGTATCTTTTTACAACACTTGACACTATATTTTCCAATCATAACATAAATATAAATATATATATATATATACGTATATTGTGTATGTAAACATAAGTGCGAGAACCCGCCCTCCCCGTCCCTCACTAAGGGCGAAAGTCTAATCCCCGCACCCCCGCTTTCTCTAAGTTCAGCCCTCCCCTTTCGAAATGTCTGCATCTGCGCCTGTTAACCTTTCATGAAGTCATGGTATATGCTTTTTTTATATGAGATATTTTTAATGACGGCCACAGATCAACTTTATACGTTGTTAGAAGGTCAAGCATCAATATTTGTACGAACTATATTACGGTACGCGCAGCGTAGAGCTAGGAAGGCACTTTAAGCCATACTAGGCTTAACAAAAGAATTCAGCAGTCTGCCAGTAAGAGGGTGACCGTCGTAGTGCTAGTGGTAATGCTAAAAATTGTAGTGGGGCGCACTTCAATAATGAGCATATGCGAAAAGTGTGAGAGAAGTGCACCGAAAGAACGTGTAGTTTGAAGCCAACTCTATCCCACTTTTTGATTCCTTGTCGAATGTAGACAAGGAATCTTTGCGATGGTGATATCGTGTGTGTGCGTGTGTGTTTGTATGTGCGCCTGAGCTGTGTCTGGATGCTATGTATGTATGTGTGTATGTGTGTGTGTATTTGACGCCTAGCTTGTAAACACGATATCTCAAGACAGCAATGACCGACACTTTTCATTTTGGGTTATAGATTTGTCATGTTGAGAGCAAGAACCCTATTGTTTTTGGTGGAGGTCAAAGGTCATTTGAGGTCACCCGAGGTCAAA
Organism: Holothuria glaberrima; assembly: GCA_009936505.3. NCBI lineage: Eukaryota > Metazoa > Echinodermata > Holothuroidea > Aspidochirotida > Holothuriidae > Holothuria > Holothuria glaberrima. The sequence goes on along the minus strand of WURT03175956.1, from coordinate 8,076 downwards.
AGCCGAAAACCTTGTAAACAAAATATCTCAAGGTAGCAATGACCGACACTTTTCATTCTTGGTATATAGATTTTTCATGTTGAGAGCAGGAACCTTATTGTTTTTGGTGGAGGTCAAAGGTCATTTGAGGTCACCAGAAGTCAAAAGCTGAAAACCTTGTAAACACGATATCTCGAGATAGCCATGACTGACACTTTTCATATTTGGTATATGGATTTGTCACGTTTAGAAGAAGAACCCTATTGTTTTGATGGAGGTCAAAAGTCATTGAAGGTCACCGGACGTTAAATTGCGAAAACCTTGTAAATGGCTTATAAACACGATACCTAAAGATAGGAATGACCGACACTTTCATATTTGGAATATATATTTTTGTCATGTTGAGAGGAAGAACCCTATTGTTTTTGGTGGAGATCAAAGGTCATTTGAGGTCACCAGAGGTAAAAAAACTGAAAACTTTGTAAACAGAATATCTTAATTTAGCTACGACAAATACTTCAAATATTTGGTATACAGATTTTTACGTTAAGAGGAAGAACACTATTGTTTTTAGTGGGGGTCAAAGGTCATTTCAGGTCACCAGAGGTAAAAACTGTAATACTTGTTAACGCCATATCTCAAGATAGCAATGACAGACACTTTTCATATTTGGTATATGGATTTGTCATGTTGAGAGGAAGAACCCTATTGCTTTTGATGGAGGTCAAAAGTCATTGAGGTCACCGGACATTAAACTGCGAAAACCTTGTAAATGGCTTGTAAACACGATATTTCAAGACAGCAATGACCGACACTTTTCATTTTGGGTTATAGATTTGTCATGTTGAGAGCAAGAACCCTATTGTTTTTGGTGGAGGTCAAAGGTCATTTGAGGTCACCCGAGGTCAAAAATCGAAAACCTTGTAAACACGATATCTCGAGATAGCAATGACCGACACTTTTCATATTTGTTATGTAGATTTGTCATGTTGAGGGGAAGAACCTATTATTTTTGGTGAAGGTCAAAGGTCATCTGAGGTCACCTGATGTTAAACAGCGAAAACCTTGTAAATGCCTTGTAAACGGCTTGTAAACACGATATCTCAAGATAGTAATGCCTGACACTTTTCATATTTGGTATATGGATTTGTCATGTGGAGAGTAAGAATGAAATTGATTTTTGGTGGAGTTCAAAGGTCATCTGAGGTCACCGGAGGTTAAACAACAAAAACCTTGTAAATGACTTGCAAACACGATATCTCAAGATAACAATGACCGACACTTTTCATATTTGGTATATAGATTTGTCATGTTCAAAGGAAGAACCCTATTGTTTTTGGTGGAGGTCAAAGGTCACATGACGTCACCAGAGGTTAAAATGCAAGAAACTTGAAAACAAGATTTCTCAAAATAGCAATGACCGACACTTCATATGTGGTATATAGATTTGTCATGTTGAGAGGAAGAACTATTGTTTGGGGGTAAAGGTCAAAGGTCATGTGAGGTCACCAGAGGTCCAAAGCCGAAAACCTTGTAAAAACGATATCTTGAGATAGCAGTGACCGACACTTTTCATTTTGGTATATAGATTTGTCATGTTGAAAGGAAGAACCCTACTGTTTTTGGTGGAGGTCAAAGGTCACTTGAGGTCACAAGAAATTTAATTGAAAACCTTGTAAATGGCTTGAAAAAACCGTATCTCACCATAGCAATGACACATGTGAGGTCACTAGAGTTTAAATTATGAAAAGTTAAAAAAGTGATATAGTTAAGAAGTATAAATTTGAGGGATATGAAGATGAGTGCAACAAAGCACCCCTTTTGGCAAGGAATCACTAAGCCATCAGGCTTTCTGGTTAATGTTTAGGCTAATTCACTTTACCTCTACCTCGTAGGTGGGACAGTCCCACTCCCCCATCCCAACCCGGAATCTACCCCACCACAACCGGGAAAAGGCTTATACCGGAATTAACAGATTGCCCACCAAGTTTCGTATTCAGTGCAAAAGATGGGGCTGTACATGTGGTAGTACAATTCGGTCCCATGCTGTATAGCCAGGGATGGTGCCAGGTGGGGGAGCAATACTCCCTCCCCTCGTTGGGGAAGTTTTAAAGTTTCGTCGGGGAGCCTGAGTCGACACGATAAAGAATGCAGTCCACCAGGGCGACATTAGTCTCTCCGATAGTTTACCTGTGTTTTGCTCCCAAGAGGACAATTTCTCTAATAAGAACCCCAAATTTTAGGCGCGCTACACTCGCTGTAGAGTTACTCCAGTTTCGTCAAGGATTCCATTCCACATAGATAGCAAAAGTCTTGTCCACCTCACCAAGTAACATTTAGGCAGAGTACACAGTTTATGGAAAGGTCGCAAATTTCATCCCATGTCCCAAAGCCTAGTTGTTGTTCTCTCGTTCGTGTCATGCGGTACGGTCACTTGGTGAGCCATGAGCGACACACGGAACAGATTTCGATAAAATGTATGTTATTCCAGATATGGTCTTCATCACCTACAGTTTTTTCTTGTTTTTGTTTTTAATGATTACATATGTTTGTTTTGCAAGCCTACTAAAATTTTTATCCCACTACGGGCGCTCTTTGCAATTTCACGTTTCAGATTCAAAAGAGCACGTACTATTAGTGCGCAGCTCGGCTGGTTAAGTAGTCAGTAATACTTTGAAAATATGCCTTGCAATGAATTGGGATGGTTAGTCTCCTCACACCCCCTTCTCACAACCCCCTCGACATAGGGGCTGTCGGAACTTGGGTTGCTGGCATGGCCCGGCTCCCGGTCGGGAAACTGTCGCCACCTATGTCGGTTTACTTATTTTGGCTTTCAAGAGGGTCATTTCTGCGATAAAACCCAAAATTTCTGTACGTTTTCCCACTCTTCCTTAGTTCTGTTATTTATAGCTAATTATAGAAAACTGAAAACCTTTCCACCTTTTCAAGTAACTTAATTAGTTGAATGCATTCATGCAAACAATATTTATAAAGCGCTAAATCCAAAATATCAAAGCCCTGAAAATAAAAACAGAAAAAGAAAGAAAAAAGTAGTTAGAACAAGTGAGACTGGCGGAGCTTTTTAAAAGTTGTGACTGCTTGAGTTTCCGTGATATTTCGCGGGAGTGCGTTTCAAAGTGAGAGGGGCAGCTACCGACAAAGCTTTGTCACCGATGTGTTTCTTCCCAGACGGAACCTACTGCCATTGTGCTTGGTGCTCAGCATAAGCAATGGAGTAGGGAAAACAAGCCAGTGAGCCACAACTGGAAAAAAGGCCGTGGCCGGCTCGACTTAAACCAATTGGTTAGAAACTGGGTCGTAAAACCTCATCTAACTCTAACTCCTAGATGGAACTACTTGAAGAGTTGTATCTCTTGCTTCCCTGATATTTTGCGGGATTGTGGTCCAGAGTGGCGGTCCAGCTACCGAGAAAGCTTTGTCACCCAGGCGCGGATCCAGGGGCGCACCCGGCGCATGCCCCCCTTTTTTCGATGACGAACGATTTTTTACCAACAATTTTGCAATATAGCAATAAAAAAAGGTCCTCGACAATCCTGGATCAGCCGGCCCAGCCCCCCTGTCGGGCAAATCCTGGGGCCACCCCTGTATGTGCCCTCCCCTTTCTCAAAATCCTGGATCCGCGCCTGTCACTATTATGTTTCTTCCTACACGGAAGTACTAGGAGAATTGTATCTCTTGCAGACCTGGTAACGGGACCCGTAGAAGGTAGTGGTTTCTGTATCCAAGAGTTTGTAAGATAAATTGGTCCGCAGTTATTGACCCATTTGTAAACGTGAAGACACATTTTAATTTAATGTTTTTTTCGATACGAAGCCAGTGAAGCTTTTCCATGAAAGGTACAGGACTACCGAATCTAGAGGCAGAAAAAAAAAATCAGTTTAGCCGCTCTTTTTTGAAATGACTGCAGACGGTTTAGGTCTCGAGCATTTGCACCATAAAGGAGGGCATTACCGTAATCTAGTCTAAAAATTACAAGTGCACCGACAATGAGATGACTTGTGTCCTGATCAAGAAAACGGCAAATGCGACGGATATTACGGAGTTGAAAAAATTCCAGCTGATTAGAGACTATTAATTTGCTTGGTAATTGACATGCTATAATCAAAGAAATTCCTAGGTTACGTATGTTATAGGATGGTTTAATGTGTATTTTGTGAGATTTAGCCTCGGAAGCTTTATAGGAGGTTTTGCCTAGTTGTAGCTATAAAAAAATCCAGTTTTATCATTATTTAATTTGAATTTGTTTTGATCCGTCCAGGGTTTGATATCGTTAATACATTTTTGTAACAAGTGCAATGCCCTTTCAATAGCACCAGCTTTCTTAGGATTAAATGAGACATAGAGCTGAGTATCATCAGCGTAAGAATGAAAACTAACATTATGACTGCGTATGATATCCCCCATTTTCTGTGTAAATTGTGAAGAGAATTGGTCAGATAACAGAACCCTGAGGAACACCATACATGAGTTAAGACTGCGCAGAGAAAACGTTTTCAATGCAAACACGACTCGATCTAACATTCAAGTAGCTTCAAAACCAATTTAGAGCAGTACCGGACACACCTGTACAGTGTTCTCCACAGGTCTAAATTTTATCCGGGCGCTTGTCTCTGATCTGGCAGATGACACTGATCACCGTCCTGTAGGGAAAGGTCAAAGAGAAGGAGGTGTCCCCCTCCCCTTGGAAAATTTTTGCTCACGTAAGGTGGACTAGGTGTAAAATGGTGCTATATTTGGTGCTAAATTTTAATTGAATATATCACCAAGAATTCCTTTTTAGGAAGTAGTTTATCGATTAGTTCCGTTAATAAATAAGTTGCTAACTTAAAACAAACCACAGAAATGTTAGTCTCAAAATTCGAGCCTTCAATCACCCAACCACTACAGGCTTCTCTGTGTACAATCGATCGGCTCCATGTTGTGAAAAATCAAAATTTATTGTTAAACAGTTAAGTCTTTGTGCAACACTTAGCATCCTTCTTCAGGGGTACACAATCCCTTTGAAAGTAAAGTTTGGTTTTCATCAAGCAAAATAAGCAAACTGGTCGAAACATTACAAACATTGAAAATCGTGTTATGGGAATAATGAATTTGGGTGAAATTGTAAACACATTTCGATAAGAAAAGAGCGAGTGGAATTTTGTGACACAGATCCGACGGCAAATTACGAGGGCATCACGGCCATTTTTGACGAATGCTTTAGCAATATTTGAAGGGCCTTAAAGTGCCTTCATTTTGATCGCTGGGTAAAGACAGCAAACTTGGAAGTTTTCCACTTATCTTTCGTGCTAGAGTAGTCAAAGCTATATAAACCATGGAAGCCTATATATTAGGGAAAAGGCGATCAAAGTCATGATTCATGACTGTGTGTGTGTGTGTTTTTTTTTTTTTTCAATGAAATACTTAACTTTTGGGAAGACAGAGTGTTTAATTCACTTTACAAAAGTTTCTAAAAGCATTATTTTTTGTCCGGGCGGCCATGGTTTTCGTCCGGGAGGCAACTTTAAGACCGGGCGCTACCGCACGCTCTTTGGATTATGTCCGGGGTGAGGCGCCCGGACAAAACGGCAGTAGTGGAGAACACCCCTATATCACAGTGCAAGCGCTTCAGTAACAAGTCATGGTCCAGAGTATCAAATCAGGGAGGTAATATCAGACCTTCTTGATTAAATGCTGCGGACAGGTCAAGCACGGAGGTGATATCCTCCTGGATCAAGTAAGACAACAAAAACTACTTCTTGTCTATCCACAGCATCAAAGATATCGCTTTTGCCTTTTAGAAGTGCAGTCTCGGTACTCGAATTTGCTTTGTAGGCAGACTGGTTGTGTTCACCAAAGTTGTGCTTGTAAATATAATCAGCTATTCAGTAAGTTGGATTTTGACCACCTTTTCAATGACCTTTGATAGAAACAGAAAATTAGATAATGGCCGGTAGTTAGGCAGGTTGTTACTGTCCAAAGCTGGCTTCTTCTAGATAGGTGCAATAGCAGTTTTGTCAAGTGATTTTGGGAAAACACCGGTTTCGATTGAGTCATTTTCCATTTTGGTTAAAAGGCGTTCATGGATTTACGTAAATATTGGGCATTTCATCTCATTCGCTAAACCTAGTCAATGTTCTGCTGTTCTGTCGTGCGGTACGAGTGACTCGAGGAGGAAAGCACAATGCATGTTATGCACGATAAGGCCAAACTACCTGGAAAACTGACTATCATAGGTTTTAAGTGCGTAAAGTTTCTTTTTAGTGTAGCCTTGCCCAAAAATATCGCACTCTTTGCAATATCACAGTTTAGATTCCGGGAAAAAAACATTAAATCAGCACGGAACTATTTTCCTCTAGTATATACACATTTTATGAAATTAGTATGCCCGCAATTGCATCGAATAGTACACAGATTTTCTTCATATCCTTCCTCACCACCTGATGGTGGAGATGGTGGGAGAGTCTGTGGAGTCTTGCAATAATTATAATTTGTTCGATGTGAAGTAATGAAAGCACAACAAGAGTAGAAGATGATTGCGCACGCAGCGCGCCGAAAATAACGCTTTTACGGACATTTCGGTTGTTTGCCTTCATTTTACATAGCAATTATATATTAACAAATATTACTGAATATGCCCTAAATAAACCTTAAAAGTTGCAACTTAAGCTTTGGTTTCATAATGGCCATGATAGACTAACGCCCATTTTATTTTTTTACGACGCAGCAGGTTTAAGGGTTGGGAACTAAGACTACAAAGGTTGCACTGGATTTCGAAATAATCCAAGGCACGTTTCGTCCTTCTTAAATTAATAATTGAACAACTAGTGCACATGAAGGATGCGCACGAAGCGCGCCGAAATAGAATTTTAAAGACCATTTGGTAATGTTTTTAGGCATTACATCTACAAGAAGAGTAAGAAAAGCAAGTTTCTTTCGCAATCATCGAAATACAAAATGTACACCAAACGCGAACCTCCCGACTTCATGATTTAAGTAAGTGGAAACCAGCAAATACTGCTACGACTGCTACGCTACACTGTAAAATTCCGGTCCCGATTTATTGGGATAACTCAAGGAAATTGAGGTAACTTGCTGCATGGACCTTTTACAGTTCAGTCAACTGAGTTTCTCTTAATAATGAGATGCACAATCGGAGACACTCAGATGCCTGAACTTTTAAAGGTCTATGCAGCAAGTTACCTCAAGTCTGACAAGTTATCCCAACAAATTGGGTTTTACAGTGTACAGTGAAAACCAATCGCGTTTCAGACGGGTCGGTTAGTTGTGTGCCAAATTTTGTTCTCGACCTGATTGTCTGTTCAGATTGCGATCAGACAGTCTTCTTCAAGACTTCATCGGAACGACCAACCTGTTTGATATTCGGAATAAAGTCGAGGGAAAAAGGAAGGGCCGTCGTAGTTAAGTAAGGTCGTGGCAGTGCGCAGCTGTCATTGACCCAAAGACAACTCATCTTTTAATGAATTAGCCAATAAAGACGCTTTCGCAAAATCAGGCGACGGTGTGCGCGCCCCGATGTGTGACTTTCACTGACTTACAAACAGTAGAAAAGCTTTTGAATATATCTATCCCGGCAAAGTGTTGCGGATATAGTTAACCTACAATCACGGGCGTGGATCATGGGGGACGGAGGATGCGTCCCCCTCACTCTTTTGGAAGGGGGGACATCGCCAAAAAGCCCCCCCCCCCGCACTTTTTCAAATGATGAAAACTAAAACTGTGATTACGAGTTGACACTACATATAAAAAGCTAAATTTCTCCCAAATATGGCCCCGTTTGCCATATAAATACCTTCCAATTTCATTTTTTCCTTCAAAGGGGATGGGGAAACCCCTCCTGCAGGACAGCGATTCGTAAATGGTTAAAAGTCTAACAATTTACTGTTCACTCCCTTCACGAAATGTAGTTCTGATTGGACTGAGAAAAAAGTTCTTCCTAAAAAAGTAGAAATTCTTGGTGATATATTCAATTCAAATTTAGCACCAAATGTAGCACCATTTTGCACCTAGCCCACCTTACGTGAGCAAAAATTTTCCAAAGGGGAGGGGGACACCAACTCCTCTTAGACCCCTCCC
>WURT03175945.1:0-10367 GCA_009936505.3 Holothuria glaberrima | reverse complement strand
GCAAACTTTTAGCACTTTTTACTACCTTTATCGACCTACACATTTCTATAGTGCTCCGCAGCATTTCGACTTTATATGTATATATATATATTTATATATATATATATATATACACACATACATATGTATAATGCTAGATCCTACTGTTAGGCAAAATCTGTATAGGGCCACCTGTTTTCCTTTGTGGTTTTGAGATCTATGTATGTGTTATTTCATTGGTCTGTCAGCCATGCCTGTTCATTGATACACACACATAAGTTGGTCTACATTGAAGTAATTGCAAATAGACTGTGTGATTAAACGGACATTAACATTATGGTGACATATTTCCCTATAAAATAGTGTGTAAAAGGCTTGGGTGAAACAACTTTTTGTCTAGTTGTCAGTTTCTCCCAACAGTTGTTTGAAGTCTAAAGTTTTAAGCACACAACTTAAGGGTATTTTCTTGTGTAAATTGAATTTTAGAAACCAGTGGCATGGCCAAGGGTGGGGGACTTGCCCCCCACAATTCCCCCACCCTCCTGGAAATTCCAATAGACTCAAGCCCTCAAGAAATATTAGAGCTCTGCACTCTTATATTAAATAAAAAGAATTACTGGCTACAGTATGCCACTGATACAAACCTTTGAATTACTCAGACATACTACAACAGCTTGCATAACAAATTTTCCTCATTAGGAAAACTTAATGTGATCATTCCTTTTCCTTTTCCCCCACTGACATATCATAGATTAGATGTTTCCATTGTACATGTTTTGAAGAATTGATTGATAAAGTAAAAATCCTAGAAAATTGTCATCATTGTAAATGAGAATTTAGACCATAAAATCTGTTGATGAAATGTTTCTTTTTCTGTGTACCATTTTAGGATGGTCTTCAGTAGACAAGCTGTCTCCTCTTTCATAAAGAAAGGTTTAAGGTGTTCAAAACATGATGATCCGGATGACATGATAATTGGGATGTATGCCAAGTCTTTCAGTATACCAGTAATTCACTCACCTCTATTTCATCAGGTTTGTGTAGTTGGGATGTATGCCAACCCTTTTACTATACCAGTAATTCACTCACCTCTATTTCATCGGTTAGTTGTTGGACTTCAAATATGGAGTTAGTTGGTGAAATGGTACATCACTATGGCAAACATATATCACTGTGAAAACCATGTAAAGTGCATATTGTGCTCATAGTGAAGTTTAATGATCATTTTCTCATCAGGAGTTTAGCATACAGTAGGGTAGAATGGCTGGTTGCTTAGCGATATATTTCCTTGCTGACTCTAAAAGGAAACATGTATTGGTTCCAGCATTACTGTAGGAAAAGAAACATTGAAGACCTATGCTAGCAAGACTTCCTAGATGTTATTTTGACAGGCATAAAAGACTAGAAAAATTGAAGTCTTGAATCTGGAATTACTTGACATGAAGTCATTTATGTTTTTAAAATAAATGTCCAGTACATGTAATAACAAAACAAAATTAGTTTTAGAGCCCTATCGTGTGAAATCATGGATAAGGAAATCTAAAAGACTAGTTTAGTAGGGGCACTTTGAGTTTATCAGTGCATTTTTAACTATTGTAAAGTATTTAGGCATGGTGTGATTGAAACGTGAGTGCCACCAGACCTACATTGTGTATTCTTCAAAAAAATATCCAAAAAATGTTTTGTTCTGTTATACTTTTTCCCCTTTTTAGAAGGAAAATTTGACTCACTACCAAGTTTTGACATTTTAATAAATTAAAATTGCTTAAATTTTGGCAAAACCTCCAATCAAAATTTTCTTTGAAAATACAATACTTTCTTTGAGTTTAATAGAGTAATTCTTGATTTCATTGAATAAAAGTGTTTAAGCTACTCTATGTACTGATCAACTTAATTTTTGTCAAAAATAGTATGCTGTGTGTTTCCACCTTCAATTTAGGATTGAGTTACTTTGGGATTGTTCTTCCCAAATTCAACCAAAATATACAGAGTGATAAAGACACATTAGAGTATTTTTTGGGATGTATGTATTTTATTTCATGAATTTTTATTTCATGATTTCTATTTTAGCATCAAAATGGTGTTTAAGTAATCAACACATGGTATCATGATTATGCAGTACTAATGCTAAGAGCTAACACATAATATTTGCCTGGAGGAGGCTTACTTATTAAACTTTTTCTCTTTTTATCTTAGTCACAACCACAACAATATGCCTTGGGATTTCTTAAGCATCAAACACCAGTGTCCTTCCACAAACATAGCAATCTTGATCCTTATGAGATATACAATATCTGGTTTCAAACTGATGATGAGAATGCAGCCAGAGATGAACAGAATTGGGTCAAAACATCCAAAAAAGATGAATTATGATGAATTTTAGGTGTGAAGTATGGGCATTTGATATGAACAAAGAAAGATCAGTTAACAACTTCCAGGTAAACATATTGTTAGTATTAAGTGAATGGTCAGAAGTTAGGCTTTTATGTCATGATGTGTAGTCATTTGTTGTCAATTGTGTGTAGTCATTTGTTGTCAACTGATGTGTAGTTTTTGTTGTCAGTCACTTTGTTTGAGATACTGTAGATAACAAACCATTAATGGTTAACTTTGCATGTGAGAGCCTAGATGACTACTTGTTGACGTTCTTGATCAATAGCAGTGTTGGAAATTGGAATAGTCACCTTTGAAGAAATATGTGGATGGGGGAGACCCAAACCATCTTTTAATTGGTTTTTGTTGCTTGCGTTAGGCATTTTTGGAAGAGGAGGCTTGTTTTGATCCTTGGTGTGCTTTATGAATTGGACTACAGATTCACAATTCAGTATTGAAAGGACCATACTTTCATGTGCATACCTGTTAGCAGCTGAAGGCAAAATACCTGTGCCTCGGAGCGTATGTGAGACAAAAATTTATTTGGACTTACCACCAAAAATTTTGCCTTTGTATTTATCTTTGGCTGTAGAGGTAGTATTTCCCTTGCAGAATAATTATTTGAAGTGCAGTTTTCATACCACATATAGGAACATGGTTTTGGAAGAAGCCGATGAAGTCTTGCGAATGACTGCTTCATGCTTAAACAGCCTGCATGTGTTACCCAGTCTTTTTATTGGTTTAATATTGTCATGAGATCAACACTTTGTATTGTTTTTTGTCCTCAAATTTACATGTAGTAACTATCATAATTTGTGAAATACCCACCGAATGGAAGACCTGCCAACATTATCTTTTATCATAAACCTAAAGTGTTTCAAGAACATATTGATACCAATTGAAGTAAACAGTGGTTTTATCACAAACACATTTGTAGGTCAAGTTCTCACACTATCAGATTTTAGCTTTGCAAGGGTTTTAATGTATTTATAAACATTAATTAAAGGAGCATGTTGAGTTAACATTGAATCCATATGGCTTAGACAGAAAAATTTAAGTTTTTTTTCATTAATAAACCATTCAGTCTAATTACTTGACTCTAGCAATAGCCTTCCTTCATCAAAACTTTGTGTATTGCAAGAGATCAATGTTACAGCAGGTTACTCCCCTATGTTCCAAAATCTGTACCAGTAATGCTCTTACTCTCTACTATCTCTAACTAACCCATATCCTAACACAGACCTTTATGTAGACTATTGAAATGTAGCAACCATCAAAACAGAGAGCATCATACTGAAAGTGAGAAAATTTGGTAATCAAATTGCTTATGGGATACAAAGCAGTGAACATTTTTCTTGTAGAACTGTATTCTTTAAAATATATCTTATTATAAAGTTTGTAATGTTCTTCAATTTATTAAAAATGGTTCCAAACATAAGAAAACTTTCACTACAAAGTATGATGTTTTGTTTTATTCCTATGAATTTTGTCAACAATATTTTAGTGTTAAAGTGTTGGTTGATTTGAAGTCATATTATAAGTCATATGCATGTTATGAATTGTTAACACACTGTTTAGCTCAACCCACGAAGTGTGGGTAGAGCTTATATTATACTGTAGGGGAGAAAACGTCTCTCTCCCTGAAAATGTCTGTCTCTCTTTTCAAAAGGTTTCAGCTTCTGTAATTGTCAGTGGATTTTTCTGAAATTTGCTGTGTAGATGTCATATTAGGATGGCAATACATTTCCTTCCTAGCTACATGATAAGACAAAGAGAAGTGGTAATTGTTGGCCTTTTTTGATCATTTTAGCTTAAATTAGGTTTATCTGGAGTGGCATGCTCACCAACTTAAATGAACAGCCGCAAGGCAAAAGCCTGCATTCTGAGACAAGTTTTCCGTTACTGTACTTTGTTTTGACTGCTATCCTTAGGCGTTGTTAGTATTTTAATAGTTGCCAGTGTCCAGTGTGTCCACTGTGTACACAATTACAGCAATGAGTTCCCAGACAGCTAATTACTTATCCTTCAGTAATTTTAGTATGTATTACACAGCTCTCCTTGCTGTGTGAGGAACAGTGGTGTCATTGTTCATCCAGAGAGTTGCTATTTGGCTCATCACCACTTGTTTCCCTAGTCTAGCTGGAGTGGTAGTCTGAGAATGTAAATTTGATCTTTGCTCACTCAAGGCCCTGTGTCAACCAGTGAATCAAGAATTTGAAATAGTTTCAATTTTAAAAGTATCAGTGCTTCTTAGCAGCATTTAAACTTCAAATGGATGATGTCAATTTGCTTACCAATTTTGTGAAGGAGGGATGGGAGGGAGGGGGAGAGGAGTGAGGGGGAGGGATGGGAGGAGGAGGGAGTAGGGAGGGAGGGAGAGAGAGAAGGCATTTGTTAGCTTCTTCCCTGACTGGTTATGCCACTGCCCTACATAAACTGGTCACATTAATGTACTATGACTCTAGTTTCTGATCCCTGCCCTTATCAGTAGGCAGTGGTATATAAGGGGATGAACTAGCTATAAAGATTTATCTCTGACACAATCCAACTGCTAGGTGAACAGTGTTTACGTGCCGGACAGCACAACATTAGTTTTGGTATACATAAGTGTGGACCACGATTGTGTTCAAAATGAATTAAAAACTGAACAGGTAACACCAGAGGGTTGTGTGACAGTAGCTATGCTACTCTAGTCTTTGATTTCTCTCTTTGATTTTGACAATAAGTTAGTTACTTAGTTAGATGAGGTTTCACAGCTCAGTTTCTAACCAAGAAACCAATGTATTGGTAATGAATTGTGTATTTGTGGGAATGGGTATGCATATGTGTTTGTGGCTCTTGTCTATTAGTCACATTATCTCAAGAAGGGTAACTGACAGTGTTCAAACTCACTACATGTATGCTCCATCTTGGGAGGAAAAACCCTATTGTGTTGATGAGGTCAAAGGTCATTTAAGGGCTTCAAGAGTCATACTCTGAAAACCATGTGACCAAAAAATCTTATAGTAGGAATTAGGAATTATGGATACATGTTATACTTGTGTGGATACATCATGTATGGTGAGTGGGTGCATCACACCGGGCATGTGTGGGTGCATCATACTTGGTGTGTGGGTGCATCATACTGGGCATGTGGAAACATACTCGATGAGTAGAAGCATTTCACCTACTGTATGAATGCACCATAGTTGTGTGTATGTATCACACTTGGTGTGTGGAACAGTTTTATATACCCAGTGTGTGGAATGGATATACTTTATGTTGATGCATCATGGATGGTGTGTGAATGTAACACATATGGTATGTGGATACATCATATTGGGTGTGTGGATGCATGATTGTATGTACAAAATCCAGATAATGGTGCAGGATTTGTATATTACAGGAGACATTTCTGGAAAAAAACTTGCAGATTAGTTCAGTGAAATTATCAATATACCATGGAATTTTACATTATGGTTATACCAGATGCCATGATATTCATAGACCAGTATGCAGACATTTTAGTTCAGACAGGATTGCATTGATTCTAACACTTAAATGAATGGGGTTGAAGGGAAATACAGTCTATTAGGTATAGAATAGTGATACCATTCACAGCAACTGGCTCTTAACAGAAGAAAACCCCTCTTCCTCTGTCAGGGGACAAACCTCTATTGATAGATGTGTAATAAATAGCTCTAAAATATTATGGTTCTAAAGTTACATAGAGCATTTTCAAAAATTTTACAAACAATTTTTCTTCCAAATGGTATCATTTTAAAGGTTTCTTAGATCTGGTATAGTGTGCTTTTCCACAGAAATGGGCACTGTACAGAGTTAAACACCATGTTGACTAAAAACATTTTTTTACCAGCTGAAGTTAGTTTCATTTCAACTATGCAGTGAACGACCTTGACTGCCATATCTTCAGGATCATATTGATAATTATGTGGTGACCAGGTTGCATTCTTTTTATTTATCTTCTTGAACAAGGTGTAATATCCTTCCATATGTTTGCATGTTGAAAGTATAGTAACTAGGGAACCTAAAGGGGCCCACTGAGTTGATATTGATCATTCTGTGACAAGTTTGGAGGAAACCATTGCATGACAATGTTTCAAATTAGCCTCATTACTTGTGTATCACCTCATATAGTTACCCAAAATGTGAGAAATTGTAGTTTTTGTGGACATAGGTTACATATGATTAATACCTAATGGTAAAAAGTGTCTGATCACACATGTGTAACGAGTGATTTTAATCATTAATTACCCTGTCATTACCATTTCAGTTGTGGGTCATATATGAAGAACCTCTTAGTTTCATCAAGATGTTAGTAAAACTCAACACGTCCGAAGAAAGTCATTACTCAATAGGCCCCTTTAAAATATAAGAGAAGGGCAAAAAGAGCATCATTTTGAAATTTTCTCAGTTTTACCTTACATTAAGTGATTAACATGGACATGTGAAAATCACAGTGTTACAAGCTATCATAGACTTATGCAGTCAAAGTTTGTTTGGAGCCATTGCCAAGCTTAGAAAAGTGTACGTACTATTGTTACTTTGTTACTCTATCACAAAGCAAAAAGACCACAAATTCATTGAAACTATATTAACATGCTTCACTTTGCAAAATATAACAATGATTTATGAATATCTGTCTCCTTTACTGAGGGTAACAGTGTTTTAATAAGACACCTATGACTGGTCTAAACATAATTAAATGTGTTATGTATTTCGTAGGCAAAGAAGTGGTTGAAATAAAGAAAGTTATAGAAAATCAAAGATCTTGAGATTAGTCTACAGAAATGCTCTGCATTTGTTCTTCATTGTATTCTATGTCTTTAGAGGAATGTAAGTACTATTTAAAAAGGTAGTAATAATTTTTCAACATTTTCAGGTAGCAATTAACTAAACTTATGTGTAAGACTACTTCAAGATTCTGGAGAAATCTTTTTTCTCTGTTTAGGTTGGAAGGTAGACCTATCACTTTCAGTCATTGCTTTACTGCATCGTAGTATTTAACGCTGTGCACTTTAAAAGTCTGAAATCCAGACTTGCTACTGTAAATTAAATACATTTCACAACAGTTGAATATTGATCTCAGATGGAAGGAAAGTGTAAAGAAAAGGTTTACTTGTATGGATACATATATGTGTGTGTTTGTCAGAAGCACAGCCTAAGTGTGGGCAGGGGGAAACTTCCCCCTATTTAAAGGCCACATTTATCTCATGATAATTACAGTGTAGTTGTGTAATTTAAGAGTTTTAATTGTTCAGAATTGGATTGAAGTTAAATATCTGTTATTGGGCTTTGCATACACCTGTGGTCTTTTCTCCTTCTGTTACATATGTATATGGCATGGCATTTTAAAATGGTAATTATTACAAACTGTGTATGGACACTTTAGTTCATTCAAACTTGCCTAATAGTGGATTCCACATCAAATGTAAGAGAAATGTCTAGCCTAAACATCAGTCATAGACAGTTTTCATCAACGCTCCAAGGATGACGAAATATCATATTGGTCTTTCTTGGTACCAATGAATAATGATATTAGGGTGGTGAAAGCTTGTACATTAGTGTTGGCAGTGAAATTTACATGGATAACTTTGCTGAGGAGTCCAGCTTGGTAGTTTCCAAAGGTATTCACAAAGAATACTTAAACACAAAAATAAAGTCAAATATTGTATCACACTTAGTCAGTATTCACAAAGAGGAAGTGCAAATATCTTGCATAACTTTACATAATGCTTCAGAGTTGTTCAAGTACAAAAAGCCATAGTAACACGTACAGAAGCATGCTGCATCAAATAATTATACACATGCATGTAATCACAGAAACCTGTGTGGGTCGTTTTAAGATATGAGTCTATATGATTAGCTTACAATGTGACAAAACAAAATGCAACCACTTTTTAATACATGATTGGCTCATGTGCATGTTGTGCAGTTATGCTGCATATATTTACGAAGTGCGTAAGCTGTTTTCATGAATACCACTTAAGAAAGTGCTTACGCAGTGCATATTTTGACTTACACATGTACTTATGCAAATGTAAGTGAATCCAACTCCAGAAGGGTAGCTTCCTACTGACATATGGAATAGCCATTCATGAAGGCCCTGACATTACCAACAGAAACTGTCTCTCCTCTTTTGGATGCACAGATGAGTGAATGTGGTTGCTCCTTTGCACCTCAACATATACTCATTTTGATGGCCATATGCCAGAAAATTGCATCTAACTGTGGTTAATTTTACAAATTTCCCGGGGAAGACCCCAGACTCCTCATCAGGGCTTGTACTTGTGACACTAAAAATTAAGCCCCTTTTTATGCAAAACCAAGGACCCGTGCTGGATTCACTTATGAAATAATTATTTTAATATTTATGTAAATACTTTTAAACTATTTATCTTCTTCAACTAATATGTTGACGATCTGTTGGAAATCTGTGCTGAGTTGTTGGAACAGTGCAAATATTTTGTTTTGAGTGTCAATGAAAAGAGAATTTTGTGCACTGATTATGGTGTGTTTGTGTGTGTGTGTGTTTGTTTGTGACACCCAGCTCATTATCATGATAACTGTGGAGAGAAACTTGTAAAGTTGTCATAACTGGGATTAGGATACCCATATTGAGGAAGAAACCGTTTTTTTACTTTTAATGTTTATAGTTTGGTAAATATCAGAGGACATCTGAGGTGACTAGGGTCAGATCTGTAACCTTGTGTAAACTATATTTTGGTTTAGAAAACACAAGTACTTTTCATACGTGGAAGGCCTATTTGGATATTTTATAGTTAGTACAGTTATCACATCCCAAAATATGGATTACAGATACATCTCATAGGGGATTACAGTTACATCATTCATGTTGTGTGTATCATTCATCATATAGATGAAAACAGGACATTTTATGAATTAGTTCTGTTGAAGATACAAGTGCAATAAGTCATTGATATTTCAATGCATTTTGACTTTCAACACTATCTGGTTTCGCTTTGCTTCTGCACTCTTGCGACTAAGCTCTGTCTCTGGTATTTGTGTGCGCGTATGGGTTTTTTTTTATACAAAATCTTCACTGTAACCCTTCCAGTTTATTTAGTAGCTCTATTTCTATAATACAACTTAACTATTAACAAAGGCGGCTTCCAGTGTGTCTATTTCTTTCCTTTATACATCTTGACCAAAACAGTTTTTCATACATTTGTCTTTTTTACAATATTATTGATACTGATATTGATGTTGCTTGTCAATTGATAAGCCAGCTTTACACTGTTCTGGTTTTATAACTATGCAATGCAACATGGAAACAAATTTGGAATTTACTTTTTGGAGTCATATTGAAATAAAGTTACATATTTTAAAATTTTTGTCTATATTTCATACTTGGTGTGTAGCATTTCCTAATGAAAACGATTGGCATTCTTCCAACAAAATATCTTCTGATTGTGTTTTCCTGAAGACTTTAAAAAAAATGGTTGTTTGCTGTTCTTGGTAGAGGAGAATTACAGTTCAACTTTCTGTGAGAGTTCTTCAACAACTTCAAATTCCACACGCAGGCCATTAGCCCAGAAGGGGGTGGTAGGAAACCCCTCATAGAAAAACGTTTGCTCCCCCCCAGATAATTTCTGTTGCCATCGGTTTAATACATTTTTAAACATCTCAGAAAAATACTCCCATGCAGTAGCGTAACGTAAGGGGGGCAGGGGGCGGTCACCCCCACTGGCCGTCCTGGGATGGTCTGTCGGTACATTTGCTGATCTTGTCGGTACATCTGCCGACTGTGGAACTTAATACGCATATTGTGTATTTAATATTCTCAGAAAGTATTCCACATGGCTCTTTATCAGGTCCATAGGCAGTAAGTTCTGTAACAATTCCTTCTATAACTTAAAAAAATTTTCGCGGCGCTGCGCGCGCTTTCATCTTCAGTTCTGTCTACCTGTAACGCCCGCCATTTCCAACATACTGGATTTATTCAACATTAAAGGTTCCACAAATATTGTAGTCGTGATTCAATAGAAACATGA
>WURT03175934.1:0-10367 GCA_009936505.3 Holothuria glaberrima | reverse complement strand
CTGCTGCTGCTAGGGCAAATAGGGTGCTCGGATTGATCAAGAGGAATTTCAGTAATTTTAGTAAAGATATTGTGTTGGATCTGTATAAGCAGTTAGTTAGCCCAGATCTTGATTATGCTGTGCAGGCTTGGAGTCCTTTTTATGAAAAGGACAAATTTCTTTTAGATCAGGTCCAGAGGAGGGCCACTCGGCATGTTCCGGAAGTGCGTAATCTCCCTTATCATGATAGGCTCAAATGTCTGGGACTAACTACTCTTGAATTAAGAAGGATTAGGGGGATATGCTGCAAGTTTTTAAGTTTCTTTCTGGTAAGAATTCTCTGTCTAATTGTGACTTCTTAATGGTTTGTGCTAATTCCCGTATTGGAGGCCGTTGTAAGAAACTGGTGAAATGTTTCACTAGGCCCGACTTTGGAAAATTCAGCTTGTTTCATAGAGTGGTCAATGAATGGAACAGTCGGCCTAAGTGGGTTGTCAACTCCACCTCAGTCAATTGCTTCAAGAGTAACATTGACAAGTTTTATGGTGACTGTGGCAGAATCTGATTTTGTGTTTGTTTTGGGTTTTGTTTAGGGTCTGGATTACAGGGCATCTTATGGGGCTATTGCCCTCCTTTGCCCTTAAACTTGTTATGTTATGTTAGTGCCGTCCCTCACGTTTTTTGACACAAAAGTTTTGTTTTTAAGGAAGGAAAAATTGACACAATATGTGTGAAAATCTCCTAAGTATCAATTATTTGTGAACTTAATACCTGTTGGGAATGTGGAAACAAAAACAAAAAAAATTTAAAGGGGTGTTTCCATTGACGGAGCTTTTTGCGAGGGATGGAAAATGCTGGGCCTAACTTAGGGCCTAATACCTGAGCGTATTATATGAAACAAGTGTAGGGCTTAGGCCTACACTTGGTTATAAATTCAGTTGTAATTGTACACCTGACAGTTAACCTAGACCTAGTTGTAGATGAAATAGCCAATGTCTAAGAAATCATTATTTTTTGGTTGTTGGTTGCTGTTTGTAATTGGTTGTTTATGAAAGTTCTTTACAGGAGTTGGACAGTAATTTCATAACATTAATGTTAGTCCTCATAGAGGTACATGTAACATTAAGGCTTGTCACTGACATAAGGATGTTCTTCCCCTATCAGTGATTCCACAAAAGTCCCAACTTTTTGGCTAAAAAGTGGAGTATCAAATTCTGCATACCCGACCTTCCCTTTCAGTCTTCCAATGTCCATACTCCCAGCGAAAGTTTAAGGCCCAAAGCATTGTCAATGCTCTCAGTAATTACCCACTTTGTGATGCACATACAGTGCTATGTACTGCCTGTGGAATTAAGCTGCAAAGTCTGTGGTGACTTTCAATTTTCATGTTCACTTTTTTCATTAGTTTTGTTCTCCCAACAAATATCGTGAATTATCGATGGTCTTACTTAAAAGGAAGTTTTAATGTGGGATAGAATTTTACAAGGGATAAATATGCAGGTAAAAGACTTGTCTGGTGTTATGCCATATGCACAACATAGGCCTACGGTATTGTGTAAACTGTCTTTACTAATGGGGCTTTTCCGTTATATGAACTTTATCGGTACATGTATTTGGATTAATCTTGCCCAGCACATACTGCAGATTGCACGAAGGCATTTGCCCATCAATACATGTGACAGGCTAATGGCTCCTTAAGCATGCCCAAAAATGCAGGAGCCCTGAATCAGAGAGACATTTTCATAGACATGTCTTTAACGATGAAAAGAAATGTTTTCGTTTTTGTAATCACGACATTCTTTTGCAAACTACTTCCAATCAAACATTTATAATTTGGGAAAGTGAATCGTTGATAATAGAACCTTTAAAGATAGGAGCCTCACTTCTTTAAATGACGTTAATTCGAAATGTAGTGAGAAAAACAATCATGAAAACATTTAGTGCAGTATATTCACTTTATTGCAATTATATATCTCAATTTAGGGTTGTAACATATGGTGAACAAGGTAGTAATGGCACATGCCATTGGATTAACTGTGTGTTAATTACTGTGGGCAATTTGTTGTAATGCAGTTTTAATTAATTGCATCTTCAACAATTTACAAAGTAAGTAGCAAGGGTACAGATCAAAGCTTTTTAGCTTCAGGTCTTACCTTCGTAGCAAGACTGTGGTGCAATTAAACATACAGACAAAGCAGACTGTGCCCCAAAATATATTCCTTGCATGATCAGGGACTCACAGCTTTGATATATGAACAGGGTTTGTAGCAAATGTAAAGCCTGCTCAACAGGTAGCTACATCTAGCCTTTTGTATGAATGCTGAGCAAGAAAGTATTTATTTACTATGGAACTACCGGAGCAGATAACTTGATGGGGATGGAGTTAATCGCCTCTAATGATATGTATACTGTAAGCTGGTAAAGTGTCTATTTCTCAGGTTTAAGGTTATATTGAAACTTCAGGCAGACAGAAATTAGGTAAGGACCCAAATCTTGTAATGGAAAGCTTCCTACACACATTCCTAACTACAGTACTAACCATTGAAAATCTGGGGTCTCCCGCCAGACCAGTGCTGGTTGTCTGAGTGGCTGAGTTGTCTGGACACTGGCTGAGACACAGTAGGACTTAGTCCTCAGTCTGGTGACCTAGTACAGTATTTGTGTCACTAAATGAAACTTTCCATACTAGGCCAAGGTCAGTAATCAAAGTTGTAAGAGTTCAGGGGGGTTGGAATCATTTTCCAAAAAAATGTAAATTTCTACTGCATGAACATACTTGAAAAACAGGAAACGACCATGTTGGCCTCCTCCTGATGTGAAAAGTTTTCTCAAAGATGAGTTCCCTTGGACCCATCCCCAGGGCCAACAATTCTGGATAACACAGATTCAGGAAATAGACCTCTACTTTGCTTACATCTCTGAGCAATATACGCCATTTGCAAAATAAGCTGTGCCCAAGGGCGTAGGATGGAGGGGTGCGGACTTAGGTCTCCGCACCAATCGGACTTCTGCTCAAAATTACACAAAAAGCTTCTCAAAAAACATTAGGTGAAAAAGAAGCTCAACAAGACTACTGTGTTACTTCCTGGCCGCCATCCCCACCCAGCACACTGCTCTTGTGCCTTCAAGAGGATGCATACAAGTTGGCAACTATAAATTTATCTGACAGCTTTCCTTTGCGCAACGACGCAAATGCATTATTCTTATACTGAGAGTGAATAGGCAGTAATGTATATAATAGGAAATCACCCCATGGCATTGGGCGTTTAAATTATTTAAGGATTATGCACCCTTCAGCTGCGACGTTGCTGCAAGCTTTTTGAATTTATATGTCGATATGAACATATAAAAGTAAGGTTAGGTGGTGCATTATCTGAAGACACATGCAGCAGCACACCCAGGATTTTGGACTAGGGGGGCTGTGAATTTTAAAAAAGTATCTAAGCGAAGCACCACCATTAGTTGGCACAGAGCGTGTCAGAAACTTTTGGGATAGAGAAAAACCTAGATAGCTGGAAATCGCCCTTCCCAGGCGCCGCAAATATACCTTGACATGGTATTGTCAGTATTTTCTTGGATTATAACTTACAGTCCCACTGTCAAATTTGGCAGTGAGAGTCTATTTTATAACGAAAAATATTTTCCCGCAAAATGCATGGACACTACATAGACTAATATTAATGATAGGCATTTGGAGCTGCTTCTTGTAAGTTTCCTGATCAAATTTGTACATTTTCTGATTGTTAGTTCGTTATTTCCAGAACCTGACATGAGATGGATGGGAACTTCTCCAATTTTAAGACGATAACAATCATACTATTAATCAGTGGCGCCGGCAGGGGGGCATGCAAGCTGTGCCCCCCCCCAAATCGATTTCTGGATAAAACTTTCTGAAAATTTTTAAAATGATGTCAAAATGGGGTTTAAGCTTAAGATTTCCATACGGGATAGGGTAAGGTGTGTTCTCCACCAAGTGGTTCATCTATTATAATCTTTTTCTAAGTAACAAATGGTTCTCAAACTATCAATGTGTTTGCAGATCCTTCACAAACTTTCAAGATTTTTGAATGCTCCATGCACCTTAAACCTTACTTCAATGTTTTTCTTATAATCAAAATCTTCTGATAGCAATTTTCGGAGAAGCATAGCAGAAAAATTGAAAGTTGTTTACGAATGACCAGGTAAAGGACTGGCTTTTTAGTGGCATATAAGTTTGTTGGGCTATTGAAAGTGTCTCGATACAGGGCCTGAATGTAGGTTTTGTCATGGAAATATTATTAAATGAAAAATTTTGGCATGCTTCGCATGCATTTGTCACAGCTTACACCCCTTGTCATGACCATTTCTAAGGTAGTAGGGGGCTTCAGGAGGTTTGTTGAGAAAGTATCCTTCTTTTAGACAACATACTCTCTTTCATCTAACCAAAAGTTAGAATTAGTTAAATTATGGACATTTTCCAGCCATATATAATCAGTTTCAAAAATATCCCAAAGATGGCACCATTTTGCATCTAAGCAACCTAAATCAACAAAAATTTCTCAAAGGGGAGGGGGATATCTCCCAGGACAACACATTTATGTCGTGACAAAGGATAACACTCCTGTAAAAAAACCCTAGGACGCATACAAAAAGTGCAGTTTACGCAGACTTAGGGAATGACCGAGGTGACATTGTTCTGCCGCGTATACATACGCTTGTGCAGGCTTCTTTGAATTGAGTTCCATCTTCTCAAATGTCGCACCCACCCAGGCTCAGAGCAGCCTACGCCCCTGTGTGCCTGCAATGGTTTTGATGGTAATGAAAAACTTGTGAGTGTTGTGGAAAAAGCAAGGAGGTTAGGTTCTGTCAAAGATGCTGAGACATACGAAAAGGTTAGGAATTTCATAGTAGTTTAGCGTACACTTTTTGCTCCCTGTCTTTTCTTGAATCAGAATCTTCAATCTGGTATATAACATTGAAGTTGGAAAAGTTAGAAGTGTTTCTTCTAGTAGTCTAATACAATTCACAAAGGACTGATAGTGTGTAAAGCACATAAATAAGATACTGTAGTCACAGAGTGTTCCTACCATTTTGTTTCTTTTTAAATCATGCATATCCAATTCATCATTGTACAACGCAGTTAAAGTAAAATGTAACCTTCATATAAAAGTAGGACCAAGATGATGCAGACTCCAATGGATTTGAAAGGAAACATAAAAAGAAAAGAAAGGGGTGAGTGGGGATGGGAAGGTATCTGAACTTCTCCAGAAAAATGTCCTGAGTGGAATCGTGGTTGCAGTCCTCATTGAGGAGAACGTGTCTTTTTCTAATGTCATCTTGTGTGATTTGAGGCACATCTCTGTGAGTTTGGTATCCTAACTTCACTGGTGGCCATTTTCTGGAGAGCTTGCTACAGTAGTCCTCATTGAAGAGGACATGTGCATGTATGTGACATCATCACATATGACTTAAAGCATGGTGCTTTTAGTTTGATATTACTTTGCCCTTAGTATGTCTTGGGGTGTAGTTGCTGTTGCAGTCCCTGATGACAGCACACTGCCTCTGATGGCATCTTGCATGATGTAATTACTTTGAGAATGAGAACACTTCACCCAGTCAAATATTTTGAGAAGTAAGGTAGTCAAGTTTTGGCCAAAACTTCAAGTTTTGCAATGGGAAAGTTTTGGGGCAGTAATGGTATATCTCAATTTTGCATGTTCTGAACAGAGTCACAGTCCTAGTCCTAGGCGAAGAGAATGTAACTGAAATCATGGTGTGTACATGATTTGAGAACAACAATACACAGTCAGTTCATTTTGAGGGCAACAGTACACATGATAAAAGGATAAATGTAGGACTCTGGCTACAGGTTTCTCGGTGGCGTTAGGGGCAAGGTATTCTGCAGTTGTACCCAAGACACACCATATAGCGATGTCAGTCACCTGAAAATTGCCATACTTGTTCGTGATAATTTGAAGAACATGGGCATAATGTAATGGGCCTTGTGCTTTAACAAGGTCATTTCCAAACTGATCAAATTTGTTAGGGAATCTAGTCAATGTTGTCACTTTCAAGACTTACATTTTGATAAGACCTAGTCACCTTTATACATATTATAATGCCCTTTCAATAAAGGAGTAACGTTGGACCAGATTGTGCAATATGGTGTCTTTCACATCAGCATAATTGTCAGCAAGATCATTATGACATATCAGTACAGTTAAATGAATTGAGAGTTCACCCAATTTTCTAAAGTACAAACCCTACACTTGTGCAAGATCCTTCCCAAGTGCATCCTTCGAAAAACATTGATCGTCACCAATAAATCATTACTGTTAATTATCTTTTGTAAAAGCATACATACATGGTTCATTGGCAACTAACCCCTCTCCCACCGTTTGGATTTATGCTAATGAGTTACGAGAATGATGAAAAAAAGAATAAACCCCACCCTTCTCCACCTGTCTCAAATCTCCCTCCCTCCCATTCAGTTGGGTGTATGAGAAAATTGTTTTCAAAAGCTTTATACACTGCTGAAAGAAAAATGAGTACCTTTTATTTTAACCAAAGCAGCAATATAATGATTCCACAGTATTTCCTAATAATGAAGCTTTAAATGAACTTACTTTCCTCTTGACAGACCATCTGGAGGTCATGGAGAATCACTCTACGCAATGACTACAAACGCTTGTTACCATCTGAACAAAAAGAACCAGTTGAAGACTTTGCACATGATGAAAGACTGCAGTGTAAGTTATATTAAGTTAGGAGTTGGGAGAACATTTGTAGCCAAGCTGCAGCATCTGTGTGTGATTTCATGGATGATGTCATGCACGGGCGGCAGTCCGGGCCGGGGGGGGGGGGAGATGGGGACATGTCGGCCCAATATTTGAGAAATGTCTTTGATTTTTCACACAGTTAATTGAGAACAAATTGCTGCCCATGATGCCATGTCCATAACTACACCGCAAACATGTTTGCAAGTATATGTGTGCAAGTATAGTGCAATATTTTTACAAAGTTTGAAGTTCCAAGGAATTTTATATTCAGACTTTCTGATATGACATCTCATGTAAAGATAAATTTGTGTAGGATTTGTCTGGCATTTTACAATTAAAGATTCTGTATACACAGTTACAAAGGTGACAAAACCAAGATGTGATCTTTGAATCAGTACATACCTGTCAACTCTCCTGGTTTTACTGGGAAGCGCATGGTTTTTTGACCAGTCTCATGCCCTGAAACGGGACTCTCGTGGTATTTTGGCCTATCTCAAACCCAGTTGTTTGTATTCCCGACTATACACTTAATTCCAAACCCCCCCCTTCCCCCGATTTTTCTCCAAATCTCCTTATCTTTGGGGTTACAAAATTCTGAATCTCCCTATTTGTGAGCAAGACAGGTTGACAGGTCTGTCAGCATGTGTGAAAACATGGCAAGTCATTTGAAATGAAATCTAACATCATTAAAGTTCATTTGAATCATTACAGAACTTAAGATTTTGAAGTGGTAAGTTCAGAATTCCGTAGTTGGAAAGCTTACATTCCTTTTCTTTTGCAGTTGATGTTGGTAAGACATTTGGAGACAACATCTTGGACTATGCTAAGCGTTTGTGCATGGGTCAAATAGATTACTTGGTTAGAATGCCAAAACCTCTTCAGATTTACATAGCCTCATTCTTGGATCTTGAAGATGTAGCTATGCTCTCTCAGACATGCAAAGCAATGTATGAAGTAAGTTCTCTTAATAGTTTGGAGACAATTGTGATCAATTTGAATGAGAACAAAGTTTTTTAACCTATTTGTGCAAGAAACTTTAGCTGGGCTTATTATGAGTATAATTGTTTCTACAAATAATATTGCAGTCTAATATTATTTGTAAAGGATCTCATTTTTCATGTACATGTAACCTTTGTGTCATGTTCTTTCTTTGTGATACACAATCTTATACTGCAATGCAATATTCATGAATGAAGTTGCTTATAAATGGTAGCACTCATCAGCAGATAGTTATGGCCATTTGATTGCAATAAGTGGATGGGACAAAGTGTAAAATTCCTACTTAAAATCTTTATAGAAAGGATTACTTTATTCACTCATGGCATCAACATAGCATTGATGGAAGATACCTGTTACTGTTCAGTGGATGCATTTCTCCTACAAATTTTTACTGCCCTGCAGTGTTACCCCTTACAATAACTATCATGCCATGTTTTTGGGGTATACTAAAATCGACTTCAATATCTGTGTTTGCAATATTCTGCTTCTCAAAACACAATACGATATAAGACTCTTATTTCCTTGCTGTGCACATTTCATGTAAATAAGCACACTCAAGGGTATTTAGACTTCTCTGTAGATATACATTGGACTAAGCAGACATCTGCCCCAGGATCTGTTCCATAGTCAAATGAGTAGTAGGCTTTGTAGATTGGATTATCGGACGGATAGTTTATACTTGATTTAGCAGAAGTGTGCAGACAAACAATATAGGTGCAAACATAGTCCCTAACCAAAGAAACACCTCATGTGAACATTGCATCATTCATTTGGAAGTTTAGGCCAACAAATTATTCTTGAGCTGCAAAGCAGGAATTCTTCCTGAGAGATCTTTATTCCTTCAAAATTAACTTATCCAGGAGGCCAACTCCTACTTTTGAATTGCATATTAACGTTAATATCTGGGTTGATCACTTTGTTTTTTAAAGTCTAACACAGTACATAGTGTGGGTGCAATGTGATTCAAACAACAGCACCTACTGCATTATATTTTCTGAGTTTTTTTCTCCAAACAAAATCAAAAGGAAGCATTTGCTATTTTATTCTTACTATGCAAAGGAAAAATTTAACTCAAGGTATGTTTACCAGTTTTGGCATTTGTTTAATCTATTATTTTATGAATTTAAAAACAAAAATACAGTTGAAAGTGTCTTGGGCAATAACCGTCTTTTTGTATTTTTGATACAAAAGACAGGTTTTGCTTTGCTTTTATTGTAGTAGTTTTTGATGTTGGTAATGAACTGTCTTTGAACTGCTCTTTACTACATAGTGATAGAATTAAGGTTTGGTCAGAAACAGTGTTTTGTTATGCCAACTTCAATTTAAAACTCAGTTGCTAGGGATTGCTCTTTCTAAACACGGCCAAAATATCACAAAATTAGGAAGACATTTGAGCAAAAATTCCAGGAACATTTCATCTCTATTTCTTCATGTTTTTACTTTTATCACTTATGTTTGCAAAGTAATTGACTCATGGAATCACTAATACAAATAAGGATTTTTCAATACCACAAATACACATGGTTGGATATGGCTTCTCAGCTTAAAATGAAAAACCTGGAGAATATTTTAATTCATGATCCTGGAAGCTGGAATAACCTCAAACTTGGAGATGGTAAGAACATTTCAGTATCAGCACAAATTAACATTGGTTTCATAAAAGTGATAATGGATACATGTTTAGAAAAATTGGCCTGCAAATGAGCTGGTTTAGACTGCATTCTGTTCTACTATCAAGCATTTTGTTGTAACTGTTTGAGTTTACACAGTTTTCAAGTATTATCCTACAGATATGCAGTGCAGAGGCCTTGTGGGAGCAGATATTTCACCATCACTGTGATACAGTGACTGATGAGATGACTTCCTTGGCATTGGACATGGGATGGAAACAGATGTTCTTTACCAACAAGTTACAATTACAGGTACTGCAAACTCAAGCACTGTTGCTACAGCTTCAGTAACCCTGGACAGATCATTTATGGTCTGTGTAATGTAATCTTATGCAGGCGTCACACTGTACCGATGTTAACACCGGATGGACACTCGAATATGGAATTTGGAATTTTGGGCAAAGAAAGCCCCGAACCCCTGCATGGTCTTTCGACAATTTTTTGGCATGCCAAAGATTTTGCCACCACTCACGAAGCTGCTCCCACAGCCTGAGAAACTCCACTGTCAGGCATACAATGGCTTAAGATGCCCTCAGGAATGTCCCAATGTTTTTACGGTCAGAGCCACCACTGCAAAACTTGCAAAATTTCGAGGGCACACATGCTTTGAAGACCCAAATTTCTAGCTTGAAAGTCCAGGATTTCTTACCCATTAACCTGTCCATGAATTGTATTTAACGGCTGTTAAACATGGCGTAGGTAATTTCCGACCCCAACCCTGTAACCGTTGTTAGCATTCCGTCTTTTCATATTATTGGGTGCGGTATTATGGGGGACGTTTTAATCCATGAACCCCAAACACGGCAACCTGTGAAACAGGCTTAACTTCAACACCACTGCTCTTTACTGCGAGGACATAGTATATAATTACGTTATGAAAACATTTGGGTGCATTGAATTTAAGCACATTAAAACATGTGCGTAAATCATCAAACATCGTTAATTATTCCCTGACATTGTT
>WURT03175923.1:0-10367 GCA_009936505.3 Holothuria glaberrima | reverse complement strand
ATTGGCAAAAGTGGCAGCCTCGGGGGTATTTCCAACATGAATCCCAGAGAAAACAGGCCTATTTGATAAAAATGGTGCATTAACATGGAATTTGGAAATCCATTTTGAAATTGAAACTTGTTTGTATTGAAATCTTGCATTTTGGAAACAGAGTACATCATTTTATGTAGGAGCAACGAATACTCCAAGTCGATAAGATTAACACATGATCTGTGAAATAGTAGGGAAAATTGGAGTACTTCTGACCAAATTCTGCTATACCTCTAGGCAATTAATTCAATGACGTGAATGAAACCAGGATCTTGTGATTGTGACAGGCACGTGGCAAGTACTGTTGTAATACTGTGTCTCCATCTTTAAGTTATGTAGGTTTTTATTTGGCTTTGTATTTAATTATGTTTTTAACAATTGTAAGCAATTGACCCTCCGAAATCCTTTTTGCAACTTACGTTAAATTTACTAATGGTTCAACTGTCTGGTTCCTATTGTAAAATGTGTTGATTTGTTATGATCTCTGATAAGTATTAAGAAACCAGTTTCAGTTGAAACTAATCCAGTTTTTCAAACAGACATCCTTTTCCTGCTATCACTCAAAGATCAAATTTTGACAAGTTCCAAACCGATGATAACTTTAAATAATAATTAACGTTTTCCCATTCGCATCGGCAAGATAACCCCAATCTTGACCTCTGGGGACTATTAGCAGAAAGAAACCCAAAGTGCTCCTGGATTAGAAAAACAGTGTATAGGCTTTCTAGCCTAACATGTACAAGGTTTAGCAAGTACGAAAACCACACTGAAGAACTTGCGTTTTTCCCAAAACGGCGGGGTGAACCACCGATTAGGAGATAGTTTTTCGGTACCTAGGACCATGAAGGAGCTGTTACATTTCTCTGCATGCTGTGATAATTCACCATACCGAATATACATGTAATTCATTAGACCGATAAACTGGCGAGAGGGTTGCAAAAAGCCATTTATCATTGATGATGTACACATCAAAACATCGAATTGTGATTAAATTAGGCAAATTTTCTTCCGATCGGGAAAACAAGATCTTCTAAAAGGGCAAATTTACCGAATTGATTAGGTTTAGTGTAATAAAGTGATCATGATTCATATCTACAATCTTGGACAAAACTCGCTGGGACATCCCGGCTCCCCTTCACAATGTTGACCACAGTTATCCAATTCACTGCATACAGTCACTCTTTTTGCGCAACACTTGGAGGGGGCGGGGTTTCAATGTCAGCCTGAAAACTAAGATTCAAGAATTTGATGAAAAAGTGTTTTAACAGTTTTGTTCAAAATTGTCTGAGAATTTCGAAGAAAAGTCCGGGGACCCCTTCGTTTTGTTAAGACAAAACTTCTGTCTCTTCAGCTCATTTACATGAGGTCCGTTTTTAGGCAGCTTGCAGGAAGCAGCAAACGTCATTGATGTATTTCAATCGGACAGTCGTTTCGAGTTTTACAGTAAATGCCCTTAAATTATTGTTTGCTGCTTCAACTTCTTTTCATAAGTATAAGCGACTGTCATTGCATCGTGGAATAAAAATAATAGCATCTTCAGACGTAAATAATGTTGCTAGGTCATTTCCGTCAAAATAATGCCAACGAATTAAGGAAGAAATCCCTGACAGCCAAGGAACTAATTGTCGTTGATAATCTTCTCGAGATATAGTGAGTCTTAGAGTGTTAGCGTAAATTAGACTGTCCGTTCTGCCTCCGTCCTAAGTAACACCTCCCTGGCATAGGACTAGTGCATACCTCATGCAAGAGACATGAGGAAGGCCCACTTATGCGTGAGGCAGGGTTGTAGCTAGCCCAAATGGAGTGCCGGCTAATTTGGTAATATGCGAAGCATAGCTCAGGTGCACACAGTAATCAGTCATGTCCGATATCAATGTACGGCCATGAACACGTTCCATATTGTAATGAAACATTTTTCAACACACTAAATTGAAAGCTTATCTGAGAAATTAGGAAGAATAGGTTGGGAATCTGACATCTGTGAACAACAGAAAACTGAGAACTGATATTTAAGAGAATTTTCACAAAACTATGAAGATGTGTATGATTTTTACTTTCACTGATAATTAATTGCGGTTTTTATACTACTTTAATGCATAAATGTAACATTTTCGTACAGCTTTTGTGCCAGAGGAGAAGCTTTAAAGTTGCTTTGAGTGTCAGACGGAAACCTCAAGTGCCGGCCACGGATGTCCAGCACTGTCCGGCGTAGCTACAACCCTGGCGTGAAGCTCAAAATTGCCCCCGAGCAAATTCTAGTCAGCAAAGAGTCTTTGGCAATTCAGACCAACCATGCTTGAATTCACGACAGTAATAAAAATAGAAAAATAAGATAAATCAGAAACATTTTGAATCAGAACAAATTTCGAAATATCATGCACTATTGACAAACATTGTTTGCAGACCGCGTGTAGGATTTATGGCATTCAACACAACTGTGGAACCACACAAACTGCATCATTAATCAAATAGGGGGTCGGGAGTTGTAGATTATAACGGTTTTCAACAAAAGCTAATCCTCGGAAATCCCTTTTCATGTCCAGTGGTAGACTTATGCATTCTGCAGCTAGTGTCAATTTCAGACTGAGAGAGAAAGTACAACATTAGTTCTAAAATCAATATGCTATGTTTCCGGCTAGACGGCTAGATCAGTACAATAATTACATAGGGACATACTTTTGAAACAGTCTATGTCGTTCAGAAAATATTAACCTCGATAATTTTATTCATCCATATTCTCATTAAGTCACAAGTTTCGACGATCTATCAAACTGGGCTACATTTTTTTGCAATGTCGCCATCTCATTTTGATGAACGGTTTAAGCCTGAAGTCATCTGGAAAACTTCTAAAGTACAAATACACTTGATTAACGTGAAAAATCTTCCGAATTCAACTTTTGAACTGTTTTATGTTTGTAAAAATGAACTAACGCTAGCACCAAGTGGTCATTTGATTAAGTGTATACTGGTAAAGTTAAAGTTCATGGAAAGTTCTTAGAGGCAAAGAGAGTGCCAAGAAGGACTGGTATCTGGGGCATGAGTACTAGTTTATAGGTGGCAGGGTATAAAAATTTTTGCTTTTTGTGTAGTTTTTGCTCTAAATGGATCAGGTTAAGTGACATTAACTGGCTGCAAAATGTCGGGCTGTCCTTGTGCAAATATAACTTTCCATAACGTTACAAATATGAAGGGTCGGATGTTCCGAAGAAATATTAAATAAGGTGGATATATGGAGATGAAGGGTGTGGGCAGAAGACTTATGGGGTCGAGAATGTGGGGTGTAGGACTGTTACGTATATCGCAATGACAATGATTTGACTGGTATGATCAGACTCATTGGTAGATGCTTTCTATTACCGCATTAATGGCGAAAGGGAAAACCATAGTACAACATGAACGAATGTTGCCTGTTTAAAAGAAGTTGGTTTCCATCCGTCAGTCCGTAGTGATTTCAAAGCTAACAAGCTTCATCGTTTAATATCATGGATCTAAACAGAGTATTTACTTGCAGTCTGCCTTCAAAAATGTTCACGTAATATGGCACCTTGGTAAACTTTTCTCATTTTGGGCAGAGTTGTAAGTAAACCCATTCATTAGCTAACATGGTACCAAGGTTGGGTAAAGCCTTAATAATAGCTGACAAGCTTACTTTTGAATGATTTTACCCAAAGGATGGACCCGTATGGTAAATCCTCTTGTGGGTTAACAACGTTCACAGCAGTTATATGTCAAATCGCCTTTTGTCGCTAAAAGTGAAAGTAAGAGACCTTCAAATTTCTTCGAGGTGCGTAAACCTCCCTAAAAACATTAATTTTTACGAGGTGCGTAACCCCCTCCCCAAAAGAAAACCCACTCCATTGCAACGACTTTTGTAGTTTTGACGGGCTTAGTTCTTTAAATGTTCTCCCGTTTTTTAAGTTACAGTCTTTTTTTTCGAAAAGACTGTAATTTAATTTGCCCCGACCTTCTTTAGAATGTATCTGCAAAAATACTCATTGTATAATTGACTGTTTAAATATTGTACAACGGGTGTGCCAATAACTTTATCGGGAATTTCAGCACAATAAAACTTTGCTTTGATAAACAATTTAGTAAAGGTCAACAACAAAAGGTTCCGAAGTGCCAATAATCGGTTAATCTCTTTTAAAGGAGACGGAAAATCGTGCTTAATGTAGGGGTAGATAATCCGGTGCTTGTTGCTGGCTAGCTACACAGGCTGTTAAAAATGGGCCTAACGTGGTTTTCGGGTGGTGGCATTTTCTGTTCAACGGGCGGGGGAGGGAGATTGTGAAGGTAAAACTTTTATACTCTCTCCTTTTTCAGAGCGGCCGTAAAAGAAATGTAACCAGGGGATTGCGCCACCCCTCCGGGATAAGTTGTCCGTAGTAGCGATAAAACACAAACTCACTGTTGGTAGACCTGACAAATCGAATTTCTGAACGTCACTAGAGAGTGCAAGTTTGGTCGTTATTTTGCAATCTATCAATTACAATTATGTCTCTTCTTCGCTGAAGGTCACTAGAGAGTGCAAGTTTGGTCGTTGTTTTACAATTTATCAATTACAATTATGTCTCTTCTTCCTTATTCCTAACATAGTTTGACACGCTAAGAATTCAAACATTTATCGAAACACTGGAAAAGCACAAAATGTGAGCAAAGCTACAGTGGTGTGCATTCAATACACCCTCAGAATAATGTAGTAGCGTCACCAAGGGGGAGGGGCACGTGCCCCCAAGATCGGCTGTGCCCCCGCATGCCCCCAAATGAGACTTTGGGTATGAAAAAAATTATGCACAAACACACCATTCACGCATCTTATGTTCGAAAACTGTAAAAAGTATTATTTATTATTGTTCAAAAATTTTAAAAGGAGAGGGGACCCCCTCTCCTTAGACCCCTCCCACAGACTGACGACCACACAACATACTGAATCCCCCCGTGAGAGAAATCCTTGGTACGCCACTGTGGCTTACTTTAGTGAGCTGCAATGACATATTGGAGGTAGTCAAATGCTTCTTTCAAATGGTCACTTTTTTACAAATACCCCCAGAGGCTCCGCATGGGCTGCACTCCCTGGTCCCCCAATGGGGTGTTGTTCCTGGACCCCATCAGGGACCTAACGCCTACAGGGTAGCGCTGCGCGTCACTAAGATCCCTACAGTGACGACCAGTCCTTCATTTTGGTGTGCCTCTCCGGCGGAACGCTTGGCCGGAGTGCCCCCTAACATCCCCACTTCGAAAAGTCTGGCGACGCCACTGTGGTGACGTCCTTGATTCAAACGGCGAAGACCAAGGTACAAAGCCCCTCAGACTTTAAACATTCAAAACTGTGGACATAATCCCATTTTCCATGTAAGTGGTATGACTT
Source organism: Holothuria glaberrima (assembly GCA_009936505.3). Classification (NCBI taxonomy): domain Eukaryota; kingdom Metazoa; phylum Echinodermata; class Holothuroidea; order Aspidochirotida; family Holothuriidae; genus Holothuria; species Holothuria glaberrima. The sequence continues at coordinate 4,969 of WURT03175923.1, read as the reverse complement.
AACCTTTGTGCTGGCTGCTTCCTCCTAAAGGGTATTTGTTCTTACGAATACACATTATAGGAGTGTCAGAGGAAACGGTTCTACAGTCATTGCTGTTGGAATTTAAAAACAAAGTAGTACGAGTGACTATGAGTAGACAAACTTGCAACATTTAAGCAGCATAGCTGGCTTTTCTGCAGGACACAATTGATCACACGGTTATTTATGGAAATTGATTTCCAGGTGTAGGCACGTTTTTACCTACAGTAATTGATACCCCCTCATATATGCATATGCTGCAAAAAAGGGCAACCACAATCTTCTGGATTGTTATTGTGCACCCATTGCAATACCTAAAATATTGTGAAAAACTCAAGAGCTTAAAGGGCTTTGACCCCAGGACTTTACAGGATTCTTGTTATGTGGGGTGTAATTTCTCTCGTATTTTCAAGTTCACGTTCTTGATTTGCGTCGCCGAAATTTTGCGAATTGACACTCTAAAAACTTTCCGTTCAAATTGAACCTGAAAGCAGATCACATGGACACTTAACCGAACAGGATTAAATATTTGACTAACCTATGGTTCAAGCCTAACCATTTCTGGTTCACAATGAACCAAATCTAGTCAAATATCCAACCAGATTTGGTTCAGTGCCCTTTTGAACGGATCGGTTTAAATGTGAACTGTTATTTTTAGAGTGCAAAAAGTAACAGTTTTGCCACACACTTACTGTGAATGGAAAGGCGTAAAGGAATCATAAGTAAAACCTGGGCAATTCATATTTTGCACAATTTGATTTTCACATATTGGCTGACAAGCACACTGGGTTACCCTCCAGCTGCATGCTTTGTACTCACTGAGGAATTTTCTACAGCACGAAACTGCTTACCCATGCAAATGTCTGTTCGATCAGCACACTTCACTCTTTTGAATATCACCAGGCTCATTACAAGTACAAAAACGTATGTACAACAGAAATAATACTCGTGTGGGTCAAATGGCGAAAATACCACTCTCTACCAGCACAAAAAATCCAACCGGTCGGGTTGGCCTAAATATGTACATGCTACTAATTCTTTGAAAAGATGAAAAATCCAGATAACCCCAAGGGCGAACATGTGCTAATAAAATTATTTTTGAGATGAAGTGGCAAAAAGATGCATTTTGAAAGTTTATAGTGATGAGATGGCTTATACATCACTCACCCATTGCTTGACCAGTGGGATACTGGCCAATTAAACGAAATTTTGATTTACCTTACATATGGGTCTCTTATAAACGCAAGGTACAACCATCAACAAATTTGAAAGTTTTATCAACTTTTTGCATAGTTGCCCCCGTCTTGCCATAAACGTCTTCATTAGCGTCAGGTAATACTGAAGAGAAAATTCCTTGCACCTGTCTACCCTTGGATATTTTACATATGTGAACTTTGAAAGGATAATAGTTTTAACACCTTATAATGGTCCTTTTTTCTGACGGAGAATGATGGCGAGTAACTACCTAATATCAGAAGCATAAAGCATCTGTTTATTACTAGTTAAGTATCCGTTTACTACCACCGTAGGTCTTAAAAATAGTTATGTAGGCCTACACTTTGCGGCATTTATTCAATAATCAAAGCAAACTGTACATTACGAGTGTCAATATTTCAACTGTTTGAGCTCCCCCAAAATCCAATCTTTTTGGCTAAGCCTTCACATCTTCTTCCGACCAGGGAGGTGATATTAGACCTCCCTGTTCTGACTGAGGTAAAACAGAAATCCTGTCCTGATTTATACCTACCAAAATATAGACTCTGCAGCTCGAATCATTCTCTTATCTTTAATATAATGAATTCATACGAAATTTTGTAAATTTGAAACTAATGATAAGCTGTACCAAGGAAGTTGTCACTAAGGTATGTCATTGGGAAATGATGCATTCATGTTAAACTTGTCGTAGTCTATGTTAAAGTATTCATACTAGCACATGGTTGCACGAGTCAGCCTTAAAGGTATCCTGCGGAGCGAAATCTGTTTGCTCAGCTCCCCAGCTTCCCAGTATGACTGGACAGGGAATGTCGTACGGCCTGCTACGTAGGCAACCTTAAAGGCGGATCATTATGTGCTGGCAAGCATTTGCTACGGTTTATTATTGACACTTTTCGATTAACATCATAATTCAATCACGCTCTTTGTGAGGCTTAGTTAACAAAATACTCAAAAGGCGGTCACTATGTGCATTAAAAGGGAAATATAGTGCGTTTGTTTTACAGAAAATTTCCATATTTCTAAACCAATATTCATTGCATTTCATGTATTTGTTTCTTCACAACAGCAGATATACACATGTACAAGGAAAAGTTAAATTTGATTTACATAATTAGGCAATTGTGAAAGGAAGTGCTCTAAAAAGATAGGAATCTTATTAAAGTAGGACACTCCCTGTACAGAAATTAGCCAAACTAAAGAAATGCAAAAGAAGAAAGAAAATTAAATAAAGTCTGTCATTATTAATAGGTACAGAATGATAAATAATTAAACATAAAGCTGTGCGGTACCTATATTTTCAAGAAATAAGGCTCCACGTTAAGATATTCAGTTTTTTGTCGCACAAAAAAAAATTTGTTGACCCTAACTTTAAAAAATTCAAACGATGCAACATCCGTTACTCTTTTAATGCATAATATTTTGAGGAGATAAAGCAATTGCTAGAGTTTATTGGTGAGACTGAATGGTTTAATAATGATAAAAGGTATTTTCTTTTTATGCTATGTCGGTGCATTTTAAACACAATATTTTCCTTTAATGCTAATGGACGGTTCATTTTCGACGATGTTAAACTTATGTCCAGCCTATACCTTTCTAAGCGCTACATGCACGCTAACCCAGTGACGGATCCAGGGGCGCAACAGGTGCGCTCCCCCCTATTGGCCGTCAAGCATGAATAAAAACTTTGAGGCCAAAAAAAAAAAAAAATACAAACAAACAAAAACTAGCGGATAAAGCAGGGAGTCAGCTCTTCCCCCCCTCCAAACGATAATGAAAATTACATCACAATTCAGTGTAGCCGACGGCCCAGCAAGTAGCACACACAAGTAATTGCGTGTTGCCATGCTTTGCTAGCTTCCTTTTCACGTAAATATAATGTCTCCGTTGTAGTTTCAGTAACGCTGTCAGTTATTAGTATTCATAATATCTATTATTTCTCACTGCAACATGTGCACTACATGCGCGGAGTAACTACAGGCGTAGCGTTGCTCTGACAAAGCTTCTGATTAGGCTTGTCAGTTGGTGAAATTGATTTCTAACACAGACATAATACGCCCGTGATTTTTCCTTAAATCCTCCGTTAACCTTAAAGATTTATTGTATCTCAGCCCCCTTCCAAAAGCAAAAATTTTCCAAAGGGGAGGGAGACACCCCTCCCCTAGACCCCTCCCTCAGGACAGCGATCAATCAAAGCTTGCGCCTTTTCAATTGAAAATTCCTGGATACACCCCTGCGCTAACCTGTAGTGGCGATTCGCTGAGATCAGGGATTCGGTGGGTCCCAAACACCTTCAGGTGAATTGAGAAGGAGAAACGGGGATGGGCATGATTATGTAAGCAGTATTGAATTTGGATCGATGAACAGCTTCATAATTTTGTCTTGTTCATTTTGACATGATCTTCGGGTTTAAGACTTTTCTCTTGAAACTTCAAAATACTTTTCATATGACACCTCAAAATAATTAACGTTGCTACGAAGTGCTTTTTGAGTACCTACTTTTAATTTCCATCAGAGGGAAAAATCACACCTTACAGTCTTCAATTTTAAAGTTGTTTTAGCGAAGGACCCTACCCCCTTCCGTCTTTGTTATTATGTTATCATAGATATACTGTCAAGCATATTCCAAAATCCATGGCCGTATAGACATAGTGTTAAAGAGGTGCAAATAGCTTGCATAAGGCGAGACTTTTTCAGGAAGATAAGCTAGGATAACATGTGGAGCAATAGTAAAATTTGTTCATATAAGTTTTCTGGGAAAAAATTTGCCTTGTGGCCGGGCCCCTCCCCCTTCAATGATGAGCCAGCCATAATTTCAGGGTGGTCACACTGCATGATAATACACCACTTCATAAGATGTTTTTTGTGTTATTATCGTGATTAGATTGCCAAATCTTACAAATTCGCATCTAACAGTGCTTTTTATCACCATATTCCGAAGAAAACCCCGAGCCAATATTCGTGGCCTCTTTGCTTTGATATTCACTCTCACAAAATGATTTACCAACACCAACGACCTTTTTCAGAATTGTTGATCTGCACCCAACCAGATAACATGAACAGTGAGTGAATTGAACTGTCGCCCTCATTTAACGTGAGGAAGAAAGCGATTGAAAATATACATAGCATGTTTTCGTAGAAATATTTCGGGGACAAAATGAGGAAAAGTTTTCAACCAGGATGAAAAAAAGAGGGTGAGATGCATGGCGTAGTATTGTCGATGCATTAGTTATCTACTTCCTAAGGGTTGAAGCTCCCCTAGTTGCCTTTCTCTCCCCTCTGACCTTTTCCCTTATCTCATCGCATGAATGTATTTTGTTAATTGTTAATTGTTACACATTCCATTTGAAACTCAAAGTTGACATTTACACGACGAAAGATGATGGTTCTACGCGGAAAGGTGGAGCTCCCAGTATGGATTTTCTTGAGCATATCTACATGATATTCTTCGGCTACTAGCAGAATACCCAAGCACACTTTTGTACCTGGTTCTTTTCGTAACGATTACTTTAGTAGCTGCAAAGTACACACGCTAGTTGCAATTAACATGAATTAAGACTTAACGTATCCCACCTTTCCTAGATATCTAAATCGGTGTCATGTGCACATACTGTCTGTGGTTTCCTGTTTGACACTTAATACAAACGAAAAAAGGAGAGATTATTACGGCGCTCTCCAAGTGCCATACGACTTGTCATGATGGTGAGATAATTTATCTGACCAAGACGACATACTGCCG
>WURT03175880.1:0-10369 GCA_009936505.3 Holothuria glaberrima | reverse complement strand
GACCCAGGCGGGATTTGAACCGGCAATCCTTAGATCACAAGTCCAATACCTTAACCATTAGGCCACCATGCTCTCAACGATGTTTGGAGTGGTATTAATTGCGCGGCGTTATATAGGGATAAGTACAGTTATACCTATTTCTGTGGCTCTCGCTGCAGTGTCAATTCTGGATGGTGGTACCATTTTTGTGATCATTCCTTCCTCAACAGTAATTACGAAACCGACTGCTCTAATTGGAACAGTCTTCCTGGGAATAGATGTAACATTAAATACACAGAATTGAAGAAACGATTGACTTGAACAGGGAAAAAATTGTCTCTCTGGAAATATTTGTAGTTATGATGTAGCACTAGGTTATAATTCTTCACAAAAATCGGTTATCGTTTCCTATATCATAATGACATTAAAAACTTTTCAGATTTTACATCTTAATTCTTTAATTCTTTTCACGGAGAAATGGTAAATAAATTCATACTTGTGGTAAGCACTGGAAATAACTCTAAAAATATGGCTTTTTATTATGCCGTTAGCTGTAGACTGTCACAAAATCTCACTTAATTGATTAGATGCATAGAATAATGAGTCAATTAGTGGTTTGAACCTGGATTAAGCAACCAAAAAGTGCTATTTTTAGTGCAATTTCTTCTCGAAGTCGCGATTAGTATATCATTATTGAGTATTTCTCTAAACTACAACTGCGGTGATGTAAGCTAAAGACTCAAATTGGAGTAAGCAAATGAAGCACAAGCCCTCCTCCCTACATTTTTTCTATTCGTAAAACCACCACCCACCCTTCCTTCCATTTCAGTTGGTTTTAATTGCAAAAAATCTTCTCAGCATACATTTTAGGATAGGGTTAGCCTAATTTATCGTCTAATTGTGCAACTTTATGCCATTATAGCTCAGTCCCAATACCATTTGGTAGGATTTAAAATTGTTATCCATAACTCGGGACTACAAAGCCTACCTTGAGCTTCGAAGGGGAGCATGTTCTCCATCCTAGCCATTTCTCTATCCATTCTTCATCCAAGGAACTTTTAAGTTGATTTGGCCCCATAAAGAAGAATCTTACGATTAGTGTAAAAATCTATTTGATTCACTTTCCGGTTTGATATACGTTTATTCAGGTGAAAATTGTGTTAGATGTGAAAACCTCCATACCCCCTTTTTGCCCTTGAAGTTTGATTTGTTCATTAATTGTTGGTAAAAATGCTGAAAGTTTGAGCGCCCTGTTGTACATCTAAGAGTCAAACTCCAAAGCGTTATATACCCTACTTCGTTGAAGGCCAAGTGCTCTTAAGCGAGGGTTTTGCCCTATTAGTGTATATCTAACTGCCCATAAAGCGATAAGTGAATCGCAATACATAAAAAATAAACACTAAAACAGGAAACAATGAAGTAAAAAGTATAAGGCAGGAGTAAGGAGTGGATTTTAAAGAATGGCTTTTAAAATGTTTTCGACGAATTGCTGATTTTGTCTAGACAAATGATATTTTCGGACGCGTTTTACTAGCTCCAATCGTAGGTTTGTATCTTACACGTCATTAGCTCCTTGTATTCCCTGATTATTTAAAATCTGCCTATTAATAATCTCTCTACTTTTCATCAATCATCAGACGGTTATTTGCATGCCATTCTCTTCAGACCGCATTCAATACACCTTTAACATGTTTCAATTCTTCATTTTCACTCCTAGAATTTTACGTAATATCCAGATCTTCTGGGGTATCCAGTCCCAGTCCAAAATAGGGGAGTTCTCCTAAAACCACATCACGGAAGCAGGGGAGCACTTCATGCTCCTTCGGGTTCAAAGCTATATCTTACCTCCTTGTGAGACTGAAAATTTGGTGTCTGGAGGACCCTCTACGGAAAAGATGGCTGACACCTTCTCACCAACTGTTTCCTCAATTTGTCGGTGAGGGGATGTATAGGGTGGTTGGGTGTCCTAAGTGTATCACAGAGTTATTGTTAGAATGTACTTTGTTGGAATTCGATAGATATCTCCCGCAGTATTTGTTTAAAGGATCAAACATTCGTGTGCTTCATAGGAGGAACTTTTCTTTGCGAGTGAGGAACATTAGGGCCATTTTGAAATTATGATTCTTACAATTAAAGACACCTACTGTCATTCGTTGACAACTCTTAAATTCAGATATCTTAAGACTTCGAATGTTGACAACTGTCAATCCTAGTATAAAATTAGAATAACAGCTGAAATTGTGGTATAATAAATAGAAACACAGGTGCACACAAAACAGCTGTGATTTATTTGTACCTGGCTTCCTTGCAAAAATACCTAGATGTATAACTATGTGCTGTATACTGTACATGTATACACCTCAGTCCAAGAGATGTTGGACACGACGGTAAAAATAAAATCTTACAAAAAATAAATGTGTGAAAACTCATTTTGTCTCTTTCAACTTCTTTTGTGTATTAGTACCTCTTAAAAATCGCAAATTTATCAGAGCCATATCAATTCCAATGATCACTTTAGTGGTCGCCTTTTAATAAAACTCTGGCAGGTTACATGCAGAGATTTATAACAATGTATTGTGCACGAGGGCCTTTATGAGACTTCTATTATCATCCATTCTACAAATATTGCCAAACCAACTTATACTGACCAGCTCCAGACCTTTATCTTCAGCATCATCACTATCTTCATAGAGTCGTCCTAACTACTAATCTCATAACAGTCTCATCTTATATTTGGGAAAGCCTCAGAAGGCTTTGTTGAATATTCAAGAAGGGCTTGAAGGGCAGTTGTTCCTCCACTTTTATCTAACACAAACGTAAAGAAAGTCTTGGCTAATAAACCTACAACTACAGGTGCGGTGACTTACCACCAGGGAATTGTTATTGTGAACAACTTCCTGTAGCAAATACACATTTTAAAATCAAGTGTGGCCTCTGTGGACAGCCAGTTCAACTGTGGATCGTCGATTTAAATGGGGAAGCTGTAGACTGCACTTCAATAAGAAACATACTTTTTTCTCAGCCAGCTGAGCATTGAGCCAGGAACTTCCAGAGTACTAGGTTTTATCAGTCGCCCCATATGCCATCACCTGTGTCTATTCCACCACATCACCTGTCATCATTATTGAATTGTCAAACCATAGAGCTGCAACATATCACAGTCTAACTTGAAGGTTATATATGATCTTTTACTTGCTTGTATATATCAATAGTGGCATGAAACGTTAAGCATGTAACTACAGCGAAGCTCCATGCATTAAGTACGACTGTAATGTTTCTCAGTGTATTCAGGATCATGTGAATTCAACACCCTTTTCTCCTAACGTCCGAAAGCTCAAGATTGTTCTTGTATACGAGATACCAGTTCTTCTTTCCTGGAACATCACAGGTAACATAGACGCCAAGGTGAGCGACGTCTGTAAACTCGTCTCATTTTGTAAAAAACGCAGTCCGGTTCCGAAGCACATTGTCTCAATTTTGTCTATAATGATATCTTAACCCCTTTTTCCCACAAAAGTTGTAAGGTGGGCAACCAATTACAAACACCTGCAAGCTGATTAGTGTATCACGGTGAGAAAAAATACAATCAGAATACTAGGCTAACCCAGGTTAATTTTCTGTGAATATCTTAGTCTGTGATTTACAACACGATTTATGTCAAGGACATAGCCTGGGCGAGTATCTACCCAGTGGAAGAATTCTGACGACTTTTTATTGTCTTCCATTTTCGTTCTTCGTCGTTTGGACGGCTTTGGTAGGAAACGTTGCTTCTTTTGGACGGTTTTTCGAGGTTTCTAAGAGAGGAATGTTTTGTTGCGGAATCGGACAATCGTTTCACGTTAAAATGGGGATTTTGTACCTCCATTATTGCTGCTTATTGCTCAAAGACAAACTTAATTGTATCTCCCTAATCACGAAGAAAACTTGAAGGTTTACAACTTTGTTCGTTAATTCGATTATTTTACAATGGAATGGTCCAGGCAGCGATACTGAAATGTAGAATAGTCTTGAATTTTTTTTTTTTTTTTTATGACAGGATGATTTTGGGAGATTTTAGATGAAATCGTCCATGAGATGTAATTTTTCGTCCCGTTTTCATTGGATAGGCTTTCATAAAAGTGTTCAGTTAAGTACCTAGGATAATGAGCACCCAGGCGGATGTTTTAATACTGTCTTAAGCAAGGCTCTGAACTGATTATTTGTTTGGAATTCCTATTATGCAGTGTTTTGTTTTTCTATTTTGATTTATTGGGTAGTCAAGGTGACAGGGTGAAACACCTAAACTTTGAGAAGTATTTGTGTATCTCTAAGCGTCTGTAAAATTGACTTGCCTTGAAGAAAGTCATTTTGTACATCTGAGTGCAATCAGAGTTGGAACACTTAAATCTTGAGCCATTTAGCTGGTTCGATAACAAGAGCCAAAGGTAGCTTTTAAAATCCATAATGCAATGAGCAAAGTGTGGAGAGATGCCTGAGATGCAAAATTGTGCTATCTTTGAGAAATCTTTGAACCGTTTAAATGTTCAGAAATTTTCTTTCCTAAGTTCCTTTTTATCTATCGATCTGAGTTTTGGCTGGTTGTAAGGAGAGTGTGTTCTCTAAGGCTCCTCTCCTTTTGGAAATTTTGACTGTAAGACTGCTTTGGATACAAAATGGTACCATCTTTGACAGGTTTTTGAAATTCTTACTATTTGTATGGCTGTGGCATAGTACGGTGCTTTTCCAAACCACACTGGTACCAAATTGCGGACCTACCCCCTCATAGTGCGCAACCTGGAGAGCCACCATCAGCTGGTGCGCCGCAGTCGTCCATTTGATTTTGTCACAAATGCCTCCTGACTGACAGAAACGGTTTTTCTTAGACCCCGTGTTTAAGCAACTAAGACTTCAAAAAGAAAGGGAAGTTGAAAAGCTTATTCAGTTAAATCGCCTTATAAAAGAAAACGCGACTAAAACTTTCTTTGAAACCGTACCAATTGTAGCATAAAATTAAAGACAACCATAAGCTACTTCATATAAGCATGTTGTGCACCCTGGAGAAACATTATTAAAGATTTTTAGATGTGTGTTGTGAAAATTATGCACAAGGAAGGAGGTTCTTTCATCAATGCGAATACGTGCATAAAACGACAAATGAGGCGGGGTTCTGGGACTTTTCGGAAACATTTGTAAAATGGAAACTGAATCAACGTTTTCCAAGACTACGAAGGCTGCAAAAACATTCTCAGTGCAATCGGAGTTATGGCATTTACATTGCTGTTTCTTCAAGTATGCCATTTTGTATTTAGAGTTCAGAAGCCAAAAGGGGAAACTGCCCCTTTGTCTCCCCTACCTCTCACAGACTACGCCCTAGATGTCGCTAAAATAAGCAGCTGTTTTTCAACTAATTTCCGTTAAAAAATAAAAACTAAAAAGCCGTCTGGAACAGGGGAATTACGACGCTAATAATGTCGTGCTAAAATTTAAAGAGACAGTAATTTTTGAATTGACACAATTTTGCAAAAATGGATCTGGTTCTCCCTACTGAACAATGGCGATCTTTTAATGCAGCCAGGATGTACTTCGATTGAAGTATGGAGGTTTTTATTTGAGGTAGATTGTTTGTGTGTTAGTCTATCGTTATCTAAGCATAGTGGAAAATACTATCCATGAAGCGATATAAAAGCCAACGGTTATATGAATTTAAGGTATGATACCCCCACTAATCAACAGAACGGTGGGATTCGAAAAAGAAGGCTTTAGCGGAACCCATGACCGACTGCATGGTCAAGTGGTTAGAGCATTCAACTTGCGGCCGTAAGGTCTAGGATTCGAATCCTGGCCGGGTCATACCGAAGACTTTAAAAATGGAACCTACTGCCATTGTGCTTGATGCTCAGCATAAACAATGGAGTAGGGAAAACAAGCCAGTGAGCCACAACTGGAAAAAAAAAAGGCCGCGGTCGGCTCGACTTAAACCAATTGGTTAGAAACTGGGCCGCAAAACCTCATCTAACTAACTAACAAATTTAGTGAAACCCGTAAGCGTGAAGAATACTGAGATCGATGAGAATCATTACAGTTTTCGTCAGCTTGAAACTTGGACATTTATACTTTGACCTTGATTTCCGAATCCAGCAGGGCAGTGACGCATGTTTGCGGTTAAACTTAAGATACTGGGCATCCATCTTTATCGGACTCAGTCGCTAAATTAGTTACCAAATGAATCATCAACTATGAAAATCGGTTCATATTTAATGAATTTATGCACGGAAATAAAATTCAACAATGCTAGACCAGCGTCCGTCGGACTGTGAATATCTGATCTTTGCGGTCTTATATCTTTAAAAAATCGGCCAATTCGTGACGCTATTGGCCAAGTCATGACGCCCAGGTTCAAGGGACGGATTTCTCTAATGTGTCCGTTCTGTGATTGAAAGAGTAATGGATTTTAAACCAGAAGGTATTGAGCGATGCTGTGCGATGGCAGATATAAATGCCTAGAAGAATACCATTTATTGCACATGGAATGTATTTTGCTTAATAGATGTAACTGTTATGTCTCATGTGATTTCAAACTCTAAGGTTGTGTGACATGAAAACAACATAGTTGGATATTTGATGTTAAAAGCATTAAAAATCCAGAAAATAGCCGCAATTCCCATTAAAATTCATCAAGTATTGACTATTTTACAGGTTGAATGGCTAATGCATATTCAAAGAGGTATGATAATAATACCACAAATTGGTGTGGAAGGGACATGAACATATCTTATTGGAATCATTACAACTGAACTGGGTTTTACAGTGTATAGTCAAGAAGGGAGCTGCTGCTCTAGCATGGCAGCTCCCTGGTTAGGACAACCTATGGAATATTTCGTTACTTAGGTCACTTGAATTCTTTATGGATTAGACAGGATCACAACTGACCTAGACTAAGTTATTTTCGCAGAGGAAGCCTCGTTCTGAAGTGGTTGTTTTGCACATTTCGTTACCCTTAGTACGGGATAGCTCCATGGTATGATTTTAAGTCTATAAGAACCTGAAATCGCATGCAGGGACTCATTTCTTCAAAAGTCCAAAATTACCCCCAGGAAGTCCACGAACTCCCACAGAGGGCCCTAGTGCATTTACAGGGTGGGGTGGGAAACGTAAGTTCCCTGACTCAAGAGAAGCAAGTTGAAAGTCTTGTATTGCATTGAAGCTTTAGCTCATTGTAGGGGTAGGTGTGAGGTGTATATTTTTCCAAATGTAATAATCATAATTGGCATTTTTTGTCATAGTCTCAAGCCTTCAAATTTTTCTGGACGCTTTGCGCCCAATATCCGATTCTTGTGTTTTCCGTCGGTGCACAAAAGACGGTGATGCTTCATTTGCTACTTTGAACAGCAATCCTCATATCTTGTTCTGTTCGATAAAATCTAAAATGACAGAATGATAACACTACAGAACGAAGGCAAATTAAACTTTTTAAATTTTGTTTGAAAGTTCAGTTCATAAGTGAGCATATATTCTCACTTACAATTTGGGGACGTGGTACTTTTCCATGGCTTTGTTGGGATAAACCACCTAGAGACAAGCGTATCTGATTTTAAAAGCAGTCAGTGGCTTGCTTATTCCTTGGCACTGTTCTGTATTGTTTTTCAGGGTAACATTGTGTGTAGTCATCCTATAAAATCATAGGTATCTATTTTCGTATACAGGAATAATACATTTAGCTATGTTTCAACACCTACTCAGTGTCAAATGAAAAAAATAAAGGTGATCCTGCCGTGTTGATTGTTGTTCAGGACAGGTCGACAGTAAAAGGTCCCTACAAAGCAATGTGTAGGGACCTCTCAGAGTATAAAAGCTAACGTAAACGATTCGGGCTTCCATACAAAATTTGGAAGAATTTCTTCAGGAAAAAGCAGCCTTCCTCTCGATGACAGAAAGAAAGGCCTTCTTTCTCCATCTGCCACCACTTTATTCATGCAGGGGGTGATATTTGACCTTCCTGATTTATTTAGTGAATTTGCTAACATTCGTATACGGCTGAATTTGCTTTGCCCCATAATTTTTTTTTTGTCTGTCTTAGATTCTCTTTGTTGTCTAGGGTTGTCAAAAAGAAAAGCATTGTCTTCCATTGAAAGTCGCAATAAATATATCCAAACATTCTCGTCTTTCCCACACAGTACTTAAAATTGGAACAATTAACAGCTAAAATTAGCGTCACATTACAAAGAATACATACTCTTCTTCAGAACCTGCTAATGAAGTGCTTAAATAATGGAGAACGGTGTATCGTGAACCAAGCATGTGTGTATGCATAACATAAAATGATGATATGGAACTTAATCTATCCCGTACGCCTGTTTGTAGTTTAGACGCATGCATTGGTTCCTCAACGGCTCATTTTAGTCATAACAACTTGAGAGGTCTTAAGGAAAAGATAATGCTGCACTCAAAAGACCGAAGGATGAGCAGTTTAATCATCTCATATTTCGTCAGTTAATTTGGTATTTGTGTTGGACTTCGCTAAGTGTCTTAAGTCAAATATCGGTAAGTTACCATTTGTTCCCGTACGTTACTTTCTCTCACGGCCATATTTTCTTAGAACTAACTCACAAAATTAGCCCTGTAGTCAAAGCACTATCGACTGGAAACACTTTGATATACATAAAAGACTTTAAGCTATGGAAAGGCGTTTCAAAACAATACTGCTGGAACTTCTAGCACATGTGCAATGTTAAAATTATTTCAGCCATCTTTAATTTCTCCAAGTATTTCAATGTGAATAAAATAGTAATAATGCTACGATGTTACAGTCCAGGAAAAGAACACTCAACGTTCCTCTAAATGTCACTGCAAATAATTGTGATCAAAGATGTAGTATTTAATACTTTGCCAAATGCTTCCCGACCTAAAATAAACTAATTTTATAAAGAACTCTACTTTTAGCATTACGACTCCTTGAAACTATTTGATGCTCTTGAGAAAACACGTCTTAGATATATTTTCTGAATTTCACTTAGTAAACTTTAAAGCATACTTTTACTTGAAATGTATTGACTTCTATATAAATGAACGCAACAGCTATTTAAAAATTTTACCCAAAGTTTCATCAAAAGGGAAGTATAAAATGTTAAAAATAATTAGCATAATCTAAGTACCCTTTATAATAAAATTCTTATTATTTGAGTCTGAAGCTATTAACAATTTAAGCCATTTTGGTATTTAACAGAAAAACAGAACTTTTGACAAGGTAAACTCATGCATGATTCAACCAAATTTAGAAGAATATTTTCTTATAAGACCTAATTAAGAAATGAAAAGTCAGAAATATGTAAATTTCGATGCGGTCATTTTTGTTAATTAATATGCAGTTTATGCGAATGGCGTCATTTGTTATGTTTTTCTTTGTTTTTTCTTGGTTATTTTGCAAAGCGAAATAACCCAATTGAACAGTTGAATTTAAAACATTAAGTCTACTACATTCTGATCAAGTTTGATCTCTCTGAAACATACATGACCTAAGCCAGAAAACTGGTAGATGCATGGTGAGAAAACGAGCAGATCCTAATGGAGCACAATGATTATCATGTCAAATTAATTTCATAACTGTTATCCTTTTCAAGTGTAGTTACAGGTAAACAGTAAATGGAACCTCTGTTTTATCTGTTCAAACATTAAAAGTCTTATTGGATTGATTTCTAGCATGGCTTCATCCCTAAAATTCTTACAAGCATTTGCTTAAAGACCATTACTCCAGCATCAAGTTTAAAAAAATATGCAGAAATCGAGAATTATTGGGCTTAAAAAAAAAAAAATTGGGCTCATGTTTGATCACTGATTTTAGCCCGGAAGATAAGCTATAGCCCTAACTTCTGACCTGCACGTATTAGGCAAAAAAGCTAGTGAAATCAGCTTAAAATATTGCACCATTTGGCTTCTCGGCAGATACCAAAATCTAAATCTGCCGTTCGGCGCCGGTCTTGCCCGACTAGGACGCAGAATTGCCGACCGCCACAATCTGCTAAAGTAACTTTTCCGACCTGCACTTATTCCTGATAAGAACCCAAATAAAATGTAAGTATGGTCGGAGGGATCGACCGTAAAGAAACTATTTCTTGGTCATTAGTTCGAGATGGGGGAAATCCAGTTCATAAATTAGTAGGGCTGTCAATTTCCGTTTACTTTTCATAGATTTTTTTTGTTTTTGATTAATTGAGAAACTTCAGACGTGAGATCTCTATTTTAAGGCTTCGCACATGCAGCTTAAAACACTCGGGAAGTGCCATTTCCGGCCGTCTGGGGGTTTGTAAATTTCAAAAATTTTCTTGTAAGCTCCGCGACAACCGATGGTGGCGCTCCGCTTAGATAGTCCTGCCGGCACTCAAACCAACCTCCTCCTGATCAGTCTTCAAAAGTT